>JABGLY010000080.1:0-59186 GCA_013623525.1 Fusarium dimerum
GTATTTAAATATGAAAATACTATTAAGAAACTTTAAGTTTATAGTATTGCTACTTAGAGCTCCTTTGTTAATTTTAATAAAGACTTTAATTTATATCTTAATTATTATTATTTCTAATCCTACTTATTAAATAGACTATAAGGTATTATAATATAAAAATACTATAAAGAAATCTTAGGTCTATGCTATTACTACCTAGAGCTCCCTTATTAATTTTATTAAAGACCTTAATTTAAATCTTAATTGCTATCGTCTCTAACCCTGCCTACTAGATAGACTATAGGGTATTTTAGCATAAAAATACCACTAAGAAATCCTAGGTCTGTGCCGTTGCTGCCTAGAGCTCCCTTAAGAATTGCATCAGAAGAGACCTTCCTGGTTGATGCTGGCCACGCTCGTCATGTAAACATTCAAGTCCTCCAAAACAAGACTATCTTCCATATTTCTCTCTGCAACCTCAAACTGCAGTCCAAATGAAGTCTTGCAAGCATACCAACATCACCACTGACTGTAGCCCAGCTGCCACTGAGGCCGGATATGAAAGACCACCGATCGATCAACGCTGCGCTGCGGTGACATTCTCTGGACGCAAAGATTCTTCATTACTGGCAGCTTTTCAGCAATCTATGAATAGTCCCGACACTTTCCCTGCACCATTGGTACTTCCTGGTGATGATCTCGCTGAAGACCCTGACTACCCACCACAAAGTCTGAGATCATGGATCAGTTACAACAAGAAGGTTCCGGTTACCATACAGAGAAAAACGATTTACGTGATATCTCCGCCGGAGGTGACCAAAGATGCCAGGAGTTTGATGAAAGGCTGGGAGGTGCCTTGTGTGCCAGAGAAGTCAGTGCCTTCAGATGTCCCAGATGATGTCTCTCCACCAAAGATCGATGATGTTGTTGATTACCTCAAAGCATTCTACAACTTGATGGATGTCAAGAAACTTGATAAGAAGTTTAGTTGGGCTCTGTGGGATACACCGACAAAAACGAAAGCGAAGAAGACCAAGAAACAGCCGCCGCGCATTGGACTCACAACTCCAGATTCGCAACTAGTTGGCGTCCGCTATCGACCATCGCTCGATGGGATAGCTCCCATGCAGCTCAACCTGGACGATATACTGGATGCCATGCTGGAATGCATACCCACAGACGCTTACGCGATTGTCATGCTTGTGGACTATGATCTCTACGAGAACGACGATGACGACTTTTGCTGTGGCAGAGCATACGGCGAAAGCAGAATAGCTGTCGTCTCGTCATTTCGATACCATCCCCGCCTTGATCGATACTCGGATATCGATCTCAACCACATGTGGCCAGCATCACATTGCAAAACATACGTGGACGAACAATGCAGTGAAGGAAAACGGCCGGTCAAAAAGTCCAAGACAGCAACAGATGAGTCATCTTCTGCGTTGAAGGCAGTGATAAAAACAGCTAGTTTGGTGCCGAAACCCAGAATAAGGGATGAGTGGGCGGGTGTCTGGTTTTCCCGCGTCGCTCGCACAACGTCTCATGAACTAGGCCACTGTATCGGCATGGACCACTGCGTATACTACGCATGCGTAATGCAAGGAACCACAAGCATGGCTGAAGATGTCCGCCAGCCGCCGTATCTATGTCCTGTGTGTCTCACCAAGTTGGCAACAGCACTGTTTACCTTTGCTGGCAATGGTGTGGTACTTGGACTGCAGAGGGTATTTATCAAGGGACATTACGAAGCTATAAGAGACTTTTGCAGTAGATGGGACCATGTAGCGATGTTTGCTGGGCTGAGAACCTGGGTTGGGAAGAGGCTGGAGGAGATTGAGCGGTATGAGAAGGCGGAGAAGAACAGGGTCGTTGTTGCGGATGCCAAGTCGAGTAGAAGACCATAAAGCTTCCGATTGGCTTAAGAGAGGAGAGACCGAGGACATTTGGCTGATAAGACTAGGGTGAGTTATTGGGAATCATCCTGTGATAACCATTGTTGTTATGAATATATCGTCGTGGGAGCAAGAAAGCATCTTCGCAGTGTCGAGTTTCTGGTGATTTACAACAGATTGATTGAAAATATAATCGAAAGCCATGTATGCACTGCTCTCACCGAGTATGGAGATACTAAAAAAATCACAAATTATTATATCCTCGTAAACATCATGAATAACTGGGCCACAGTTATCACGTCAAATAATGGGTCAATTCGTGCTTATTCCCGGCCTCACATTTGCATCCCGAATTCTTTGGCCAAAAACACCCCGCGCAGATCAGCACGACATGAACGAGCTCCGATCACCGGAATCCTGTGGAACTTTTGTTTCCCAGTGACCGAGCCTGGACTTTATCTGAGTTCATCCCAAAGACATGAAACAGTCGAACCACTTCCCCTTCATTTTTGTGCGCTCTGGATAAAAGGTCAGCAGCAATGGCATCCAAGGCTTTCGTCTTGCTGGTTGGCGCATCCGCCGCTTTCAGGTTTCCACCGCTTCCCCTGTCGGGACAGAAACACCTTGTCGGACAGGATTCTGATTTCACTTGTGATCTTCCACCTGTTTTGAAACCGGAGGATGATGGGTTGCCGTCATCTGAAGAACTCTTCTCGTCTCGTGATGCACTGCTCACGCAGGTCAAGCGTCATCAAGCGATTGTGAGAGTCCCCTCTGTCTGTTTTGATGACCTCGGTGGGTTTGATGAGGACGCGAGATGGGCGCCTTTTTATGATTTGCATGATGTCTTGAAGAAGACATACCCAGCGCTGTAAGTTGGAAACGACGGGATTGAAGAATGGGATCTGACAGTAATAGCCACGAACGTGCGACATTGGATAAGATTAATAGATTTGGTCTGGTTTATACCCTTCAAGGCAGCGATCCTTCTCTCAAACCTCTGCTGCTCGCAGCACACCAGGACGTCGTCCCCGTTCCTGATGCTTCAACCTGGACACACCCACCCTTTGACGCCTACTTTGACGGCGAATGGCTCTGGGGTCGCGGCTCATCCGATGACAAGAACAGCCTTACCGGTCTGCTATCCGCTGTTGAAACACTTTTATCAGAGACAGATTGGTCTCCCAGACGTACGCTTGTCCTCGCCTTTGGTTTTGATGAAGAATGCTCTGGGTATAGAGGGGCACAGAACATCGGAAAATTCCTCGAGCAAAAGTATGGCAAAGACGGTATTGCTGCGATTCTCGACGAGGGCGGTTCAGGCGTTCAGCTTATTGACGATACGCTCTATGTCCTGCCTGCTGTCGTAGAGAAAGGACATGTCGATATCTGGGCAGAACTCTACGTCAACGGCGGACACAGTTCTATTCCTCCTCCACATTCCGGCATTGGTATCATCGCTGAGGTCGTTACGGCTCTTGAAGCGAACCCCTATCAGCCAGAGCTCATCAAAGGAAGTCCCGCCTATAACCACTTGGTGTGCCTAGCTCGACACTCACCCAATGCGCAGCCCAAGTTGAAGCATCTGCTGGATAAGGGAGATCTGGAGAAACTAGCCGAGGAAGTCATCAGTTTCAACCCCACAGCCCGCCATCTCATCCAGACATCCCAAGCCGTCGACATCATCCACGCCGGGCAGAAAATCAACGCTTTACCCGAATATGTTAAATTAGGCGTAAACTACCGTGTCGCACCACAGGACAGCGTCGAAGAAGTAAAGCGTAACTTTGTCAAGACCATTGATGGAGTCATCAAGAAGTACAACCTCAGCGTCGAGGCCTACGGAGATGACGCCGTGTCGGGCGTCTACGATGGCAAGCTCATCCTCTCAGCGGACAGGATCTTCAACGTTACGCCAACAGCGCCCACCTCTGGACCGGTGTGGGATGTGTTCTCGGGGACGATCCAGCATGCGTTTGCTATTGACGGAGGGAAAGTAGTTCCAGTGGGAGAGATCATGACGGGAAATACTGATACCAGACATTACCTTGGTAAGTCTATCAAAAAAAAAAAAAATTGAACCATTTAGAGAAACTGCTAATCATGTTTGTTTTTAGACCTTTCACAGAACATTTATAGATGGACACCGTCTCGAGAAAGGGGAGCTGAAAATATCCATACAGTAGACGAGAGGGTCAAGATGACTTCTCACATGGACATTGTCAAGTTCTACTATGATCTGGTCAGGAACTTTGACGCCGCTGAATTCTCTTAGTCAATCGCCTACTGGAAGACTTTCACAAGCATCCAGTCCAAACTCGTCTCTTTGACCGACACTGTTGTTACGGTCTGTGGCCCCCCCTGTCGATAGCAGTGCCCATGCTCTTGCAACCCTTGTCGTCAAGATATGCTGCATTCGTGTAGAGGCGTCTCGTGACTGTGGTGAAAGGGTAGCCCCGATTAGAGTGAAGCTTACCCCTGGTTCGACATCATTTAGCTTTTGAGGATATGAGAAAAAGCGTGGGGGGAGGATAGTTCAGTATCATTGATAGCCATTCTGTCCAACTTGACATTTCAACAGTTCCGTTTCTCCGTCTGCATATAAGTGATACAAGGTAACAAAATCCAAATCTCATGTCTAATTGCATCTGTTCCTCATAATAAACCCCCGCTCCGTCCCTCTTCTTTTTACCTAAGAATTCCCCCTCCTTGTCCTACCCATGCGACATGTACTTACTTGTACTACGTAGTACCGTAACTCTACTCTGTACTCTGTACTCTGCAGCACTTTTCCATCCTTTCCCCATCTTTCTTCTCTCTCGTCCATGCGAGTTCCATGCGGGGTTCTCCACAAAGTTGAACAACAGACGAATATCCATGCCATGCTCATGTCATGTACAGTAGTACTTCAACGCCCCCCCTGAACCGACATCTACTTCACCCCCGTGACTGTTTACTGCCAGCGCTACTGCTACTACTACTGCATTCATTGAAGCGTAATCCCCTAATACGGGAATTACAGGCGATTTACTTCCCGATTGTGAGCGTCCCCAATCCTGGTCCATCCATGACTTTTTTGAAGCCCACCGATGCATACAAATATTCAATATTTTAACCCCAGACGTAACATTCGGCTTTGTCTGTAGAGCTGTGCCTCTCCCGCTTTTTTTCTCTGCACGTGGAAGCATGTCATGCGTCTGGCCAACTTGGGCCGAGGCCATCCCTTGCATTGATCTGCTTTTTCTTGTTTTTTCCCCTCTCTCTTTCTTCTGCATCCGAATCAGGCGTGGGGAGGTTCTTCCATACGAGAGGCCTCGTTTACAAACATGGACGACATGAAGATGGATTTGAGTTGAAAGGATCATTGTCAGGTAACTAGTAGATCATAACACCGGATTTCCGATTCAAGTAATATGTGAAACTCCAGACGGATCATTATTTTGGTAAAGAAAACAGGCCAGAAAACAAGAATAAAGACGCACAATGAGAAACCTCCCAGCATACAAGTACAACACAGCTTCGTGCATCATATGACCCCAATCGCTGTGAGAATGTGCCCATTCCATTGCCCCCTCACCCCAACGCCACAACACCATCTTGACCATACTTCGTGACGATATTGTCATCATCGCTGACCCCCCGGATGCAAGTCTTCGTCAACTGATGACCCCCAAAGATGCTTTGCCTTTCCCCCATCGACCGAGTCTTCCAACTATCAATGCTTGGCCATCAATTCAATTTCGTGCCATTACCACCACCCCCCTTGGAACTCCATTGGGGCCTCAATTTCCTCTCTCGCATTTTCCTTCTTTTCATTCTTTCATAGCGTAGCCTCCAACTCCATGACCTCGGCGAAGCCTGCAACGATACCCTCAAGATCCTTCTGTGATGGCCCCACGCAGGGTCGTCGGGGCTCGCCCCCATAGCCTCCAAAGTGGCCCAGAGCAGCCTTGACGCCAACAAATCCAGTACGGATCGCCGTCCAATCCGCCTTGGCCACCTGAGCCTGCAGCTGGCGGGCCTCCTTCCATCGACCCTCGTCAGCGAGCTCCATGATGCGCACGCACGCGCGGGGGCATAGGTTGGCGAGACCCGAGATGGTACCGTTTGCGCCAACCACATGGCCCTGGAGGATGAAGTCGGCACTGCCGCCACCAACGAAGAACCCCTCAGGGCAGTCAGCTGCGATGCGCGCTAGCTTGCCAGTGTTACCGCATGTCAACTTGACGCCAACGACGTTGGGGTGCTTAGCAATGGTGAGGATGGTGTCGGATGAAAGGTCACGGCCAGCCGCGGCTCCAGGAAAATTGTAGACGATGAGAGGGATGGGGCTCTTGTCGGCCACGTCGTAAAAGTGTTGCACGATCAAGTCGTCGGGTAGAAGACCGCCGTAGTAGCTAGGAGGGAGGACGAGGGCGTGTGAAGCACCGGCCTTGCCAGCATCCTGGCACAGTTCCAAGGTTTCCCTTGTGCTCTGAGCGCCGCAGCCTGCGATTAGAGGTACGCGAGTGCCACTAGCCTCGTGTAGAATGGTATCCCTCGCGACACGGATGATGGCTGATCGCTCTGAAGCAGAGAGGTGAGCACACTCGCCATTTGAGCCATGAACAACAATACCAGCGACTGATGCGTCGAGGAGCTTGATGATGTGCTGTTCCAAGGCGGGGCCATCGATTTCGTCGCTAGGAGTGAAAAAGGCAAGTGTAGGTACGTAGACACCGTTACCGAGACGTAGATGGGGGGCTTTAGGAGACCCCATGGTAGCAGATGTGACGAGTGTAGCAGGCATGGAGACTTGTAAGTGTGAGAAAGATGAGGTTAATGGACTTTTTGGGGAGAAAAGCAATAGAGATCCCTTTTTGTGCAAAAACAAGAATGAACACCGAGATATGCAAAAGTTCGAGAATGAGAAACCACCCCAAGTGATGCAATGGAATTAGAGCGACGAAGAGACAGGATTAATCTACCACAAGGAACAGAGGAGGAAAAACTAGCAGGATCATGGACATCTTTTATAGTCGTCTAGACGTCAAGCCACCCCCATGAGGCGAAGTAGTGGTAGACGACCGGCCCCCCCTTCATCATGAGGACGAGAGAAACAAATCATGTCGTAGAGAATCGAGGCAAAAGTCCAAGAGTTCAAGCCCAGTTGCCTCATTCGGTAGATGGGAGGCTCACACGACCCAGGGAAGAGCGTGGGGGTTTACATGACAAAAAGAAGACTAGTTCGGGGATATTGGCTGCATCGGCTTTTTGGTGCACTCACTTCGAAGAGGGATTCCCGGTAGAGAGGAGAAGGGGGGGAAGATGGGATGGACAGATCCCCAAGTTTTCTTTCTTGTGGATGGGAGAGAGAGAGAGCGGGGGGCGAGGTCCGTGTGGGATGAGAGAGACAACATGGATATCCATCCCGTGGTTAGGTCCGTCACCGGCCGAGATGATGAACCATATCCGGTCCGTACCGGTTTTACCAAGGCCAAGACCACTTTTAAAAGAGGAGGAAAGAGGGAACAGACAAGTAGTAAACAGTGTGATCTCCCATTTCACTCCCTTTGTCTCTCTCTTTTGTCTCTCTCTTTCCTCGTCTCGTTTAAACAAGTCCCATGATTCCCCAGCTCAAGACGTGGGGGGGAGCGGGAACCACTTAACTTACATCAAGTCCACATGGTAAACTGGAGATGTGCAGCGCAGCACTCGAGGTTGGAGACACAAAGACACAGTTCAAGGTACAAGAGAAATAAGAAATGCCAGGCGTTGCACAACAAGAACATTGATAAAGAAAAAACCAAGGTTATAGTCGATTATAACAAGGAAAATAAAAAAAAAAAAAAGAAAGGAAAAACTAAAAAGCAAGACATGTTGACCCTTGGCAAAGCAGGTACCGAATCATAATCACATTCTCTAGACGAGATGGATGGCCGCCACGACTCAAAAAAGTGAGGACATTCCCGAGAGTTGTTTCCCACCCTCTTCCTCTCGAGGAGTTGGATTTCTTACATATTCCCATCCATCTCCCAACGTGAGAGGTGGGAAAATTCAATGCTGCAGGAAAACATATCATGAACCACCCGTAGCGAAAACCCGTTCTCCCCCCACGTCGGTTCTCGTTACCCAGCTTCGGTAAATGTCTGGATGTATACTGACTGTACTGTACTATATACCCGTACTAGTACATGTACTGCATACGCTGCCCCATGTGAAATGCAACTCGTCAGCTGAAAGTCTTGTCAATCCAATCACACCCAAACTATTGGCATTCGTGCTTGGCCTGGGGGTTGGTATTCCCTTAGCTGCGGGGAGACATGGTATGATTGTTCCCGTTCCCGTCGGTCTAAGCAAAAGACGAAGTGTGAGCGAAGAGGGGAAAAGAGGAAAACGTGGGGGTTCACGAACGGAATGGGCAGATGTACAAAACAAGAAAACTTGCCACGGGGGGGGAGAGAGGGGGGAGAAAAGGTGAGAACAGGTTGTTCTGTTATTCAGTTCAACTCTACTTTCCCGATCAGAATACAACACTCCATCCCGCTGATCCCCAAGGGTAGAGAAACAGTTAAAAGTAAGAGTTTCTAGGTCGACACACCACCACCATCTTTTGCCCATTGCCACCATCACCACCACCACCACACTCAACGGATAGGTGCAACATCAACGGATCACTGCAGCACCCTCTCCTCACGTGCCTCGCATAAAGGAGACCTAAACGTGGGGGTTTGTTTTGAAACTTTTCTTTTTGTTTGTATTCTCGATCTGATCATGATCATGATCATGATGCTGCTATTATTACTTTGTTGCTGTGCATACCCGATGATGAAGGACTCCATATACGGTACTTCTGACGACAGCCTTGAAATCGACTTGCCGATGTAGTACGAGGATGATGAAATTCTCATTGCATGACAAATAATTTGCTGTTCTTTCTTTTGTTGATGTAGCATTTAGTAGAGTGAGTATTTAGTGTTACATGTACTATTACAACAGCCCATATCGACAAATTCTGTCAAAAGAGGCCCATTTAGAGTCATCCTCTAAGAAAACGTCCCGCAAGTCGGCTCTTCCACAACATGTACATTCCGTATCCGACAGCACTTGCCGTCACCAATGTGCCCACTCGGGACATCAAGTTGCGGTTCGCCCTCTCCTTGCTCTTGGCCGTCATGATCTTGGATTTATTCTGGAACGCAACACGGTCATTGAGCCTGGGGAACGGTGCTTCCACCTTCTTTCCCGTCTCAGCATCTTCGACCATAGGTACGGGAACGCCCAGATATTCGCAGAGAGGACCCCATCCTTCCGTAATGGTATACTCTATGCGTCGGTCGCTGGGGATGCGTTCCCGGAACTCTGCATACTGGGACTTGTACCACGCTATAGCCTTGTCCTTTTCCTCACCGTGGTCGTACCGCAGCGCATACTTCCTGAGAGCTTTGCTATAGCCGAGAATGTGGCCGACACTGTCGTCGAATAGCAGACAGTAGAGCAAGTTGAGCTTGGGCAGAACTCCGGGAGGCTTCGTGAGGGTATAGATGCTGTTTAGAACACTGTCGTACCACGCTTCTGGGTCACGGTTGAGAATAATGACCTTGGCATCAGGGTATGCTTCGGCAAGCTCGGGGCCGAAGAACGCGGCGGGGATGTCGCACACGGCCTGGCAATTCCCGAGAAACCGGTCCCAGTCGGCGCGGGTGAGGGTGCCCTGGCCTCCATACTTGGCTTCAAAAGCACGGATCCAATGAGACGCATCCGAAGGGCTTTCGACAAGACTGGTCATGTGATAGCAGTCATGGAAGCCAAGTTGCCTGAGTGCGCTCTGAATACCTGTGCAGAGTTAGCACGAATGCTGGGGGGGTGGGAGTGATGACATTGCGTGCTCGTGTTGTTCAAGTTGTTTATGACGTGACGGAAGCAGACATGAAGTGAGAAAATAACATACTAGAAGTTCCAGTCCGATGCACACCACAGACAATGACGCGCAGCGGGACAATGCGGTCAGTGTTTCCAGCTTGCTGTAAAGCAGTCGACGTCATGATCAACGCGTGTATGGAGACAAATACACGACCAAGGTAGTTGAAGCTGGCTAAACTGACGTGCTGAGTGGGTTGACAACGAGTCAAGATACGTGCAGATTGAAGAATGAGGTGACTCGACCTGAAGAACAGAACAAGACGTCAAGAATTTATATAAATCCGAGACGTTTTTAATCAATCAGCCAAATTTGGTTGTGTATATCCGGAATATGTACAAAGACAGGCCATGAGGCATGGCAACGGTATGCGGAACGAACCAAATGGTTCAAATCACGTGCCAGGGGCATGAATTGATTGAGGACCATCGTGGTGATGATGGTTGTGGGTGGAAAAACACAGTTGTTCTAAGCTATCTATGATAAGTTGTGACTAGTTCAGTAGTCTAGAATTGACTGACCGCGTTCGCGATCAACAACCAAAGAGGGATTGTGAGAAGAGAGGAAGCGGAAGGCGTCTTTAAAGTATTGTCGGCGGTCAAGCTGCTTCAGGTAACCCGGAGATTCCGAAAAGATTCATCGCTAACAAGAAGGGGAAAAAATCCTTGCAAAGCATGAATCCCAATACAAGGGAGATTTTGCCACCCAATACTACCTCTGCCCAAAAGCCACCAAAGATACGGGTTTGATAGGGATCCGCACGGAGAAAAAAAAAGTTACAAGTTCCATTATCGAACGAGACGGAATATGTTTAGAACTCCCCTAGAATCGATAGCAAACATCTAGACTCTCGTGCTACCGGTAGTGCTTGGAGCTTGGAGCACCCTCTCCATCGAACTGATGGGTCCTTGTATCGTCGGGCAGCTAATCCGAGGAAACCGGACCCGCGATGGAGTTTGTGCTATCTCGATTGAGTCTTCCGTACCTTGCTCCAAGCTCTGGAACCAAGCTCTAAGCTCTGGCATGTGATGGTGAAAGATGGATACATGACTAGGTCAGCGGCGCGAGACAAGAGATGATGGTTCGTGAAGTTGGGTCCCTTTTTCATGATTGGGAACGTTGGGCCATGCAGCATGATTTGACATGTCTTCTGGCACCCCCTTATTCTAATAGACAGACTGCTGGTTAGGGTTACGCGTACACGTTTCGTACATGAATAGAAACCTGAGGAGATACTGCATAGTGCTGATAATCATGCTTGTTATTGAGACAAGAGCCAAGGGAGTCCTGGCCAAGGGACCAACTTCACTGGTATCCGTAACAGTACGTCAAAATGTGCCCATCCCAACAGGCTCATGACAAGATTCCATGTAGATCAAATGCCAGACCCTTTAGCAAAGCTGACGACGAACGAGCTAACAGCCTACCAAGACGGCCTGCTCTGTCTGTCAAGTTGCATGCGCATTTAGCCTGTATTGCGAAGTAGTCTTGGAAGGGGAGCCTCAACCCTGAAGATCGTCCCAACTCTTTTGCAGGGCTTCTGAGATGGACAAGCCCAGGGTCAAGAGGGTGTGGACAAGTCCCCTAAAGACACGCAGGGCTGGTCCGGATGGAAGCTGAGAAGGACGCTCTCCCAGCGGTGCACGTGGCGCTGAGGCTCCTGAAGGATAGGTTGGTGGCGGCGGTTCCTGGCGCCAAAGAAGTCCACCACAGGCACCGCGCTGCGCTAAGGGTCGTGCACACGAAATAGCAGCAGCCTTAGCCTGGTAATCTCGCTGGAGTTAGCACACCAACACCAACAGATTGGGTGAGATCCAATTTTTCCACATCCCACACCCAGCAATTTTTTTTCGGCATTCTTCACGCCTGTGTTCTTCTGTTCTTAGTCTCGGGTTGGCACCAGTTCTCAAAAGGGGAACCCGAGACTGATATGTTGATGGTTGATAACCGGACCAATCCAAATGATATGATTCTCACTAAATAAGTTGAACAAAAGCAATAAAGGATTCACATGCCATACTGCAGACAGCATAGCTCAGTAAACAACATCCACTTATTCACTGTATCTCCCTTTCGGCCGAACTAGTTCTGGTGTTGGGACGAGGAAAAGAACAACATGAGGGAGGTAGACGGAGGTTTGATACCGTATGAGTCAAGCCAAGTGACAATTGCAGTCGTAATTTTGTGATTGTTGGGATGCCATCATATGGATGGTGGTTGACGAGTGGGATGATTTGGGTTAGGTGATTGGTTTAGCCACTCGGGTTGATATTTTTCAGTGGCGGTTGAAGTAGTAGAAATGGAAAACCTTGACAAAACACCATCAAGATAAGGTGACAACCATCACTACAAAATAGAAGGTGAAAGAATGACGACGCAACCTTTCATCAAATTGATATTCTAAAATAAGTAATTCCAACGCACGGAATCAACACCCATTCCAAATCGACTCAACCCATAGGCTACGAGGTCAAAGCTCCTTCAGCACTCAAATAAACTCACTTCGGATCCATTGTCACTGATGACTGACTGACTTGACTGACTCCTCGCCCTTGTCCATCTCACCCCCCCAAAACTCATGCTGTCTCGGCCTCTCTCGGCGACCCACAAACTCTTATCAAGAAAACCCACAGAGAACAAATGTTACTGTAACAAGTTTTTTTTTATTCCTCCACTTCCCTTTCGTCCCTGCTCACACACCCAAGCGGGAAAACCACAAGTCATGGCCCAGTTTTTGTTACTCGCCCCAGGGGAGCGAGTCTACAATACACAGGGAAACAGGGAATACTGGAGACACACGACGGGGGGAACTTTGACAGAAAGAGGAAGAGGAAGAGGAGGAGGGACAGAGACCCAGAGAACAAAAGGGAAGCCATGTCCAGTCTATCCATCTCTTGCCTCTTCTTCAGTTACCGTCATGACGATTACGACTTCTTCAAGATTACTCTTGAGTTCTCTTCCAGAGTAAAAACTCTAGGAGACGTACTCTCCGTGAATTTACACCACATAATCCAACTTGGGGATTTGTTATAACACTATTTTTATTTGTTATAACTTGGTCTTCCCCATCCTCCCCAATAACATCACATCTATCCAGTTACAGGCATTCATTAATAATCCTCTCAAATGTCGGCCGAACAGAACGACAGCGGTAGCGGTCGCCCAAGTGAGGCTACCACGCCGCTTCGCAAGGAAAAGAAGAGAGTCGGTTTCCACAGCAGCCATGTCGAAGGTTTAGATACCAGCAGCAGAGCGGAAGCATCTGGTCGTTACGCTGACCATCCTGACGAGGGTGTCCTCTCACCATCCGGATCACCTGGACTCGCTCCAGGACAGCTGCCACCGAATGCACCGGACGCATATGAGTTAAGTCTCGCACTGACAAAGATCTTGTCTGCTGAGCAGGAAAAGAAACGTCAGCAAGACCAAGGCAAACTGTCACCCCCTACACCCGAGACTGCAGCACCTAAACGCCCGAGGCCAGCCTTGAGGAGGAATACCAGTTACGATGCACCTGAGGAACGAGAACGAGCTGATCAGGCAGAATCTAAGGCTAGCCAGCAGCAGCGCCAGTCCATCACAGCAGCTCGGCAGAGAGCTGATCGCCTTGCCGTCTCTGTGGGCGGATACTCGACCCCTGGATCAAGGAGAAACTCACTCGACCTCGAGGAGATCCCTTCCTTTCAACCTCTCATCGACACAGGTGACACAGACTATTTCAACAAAAGCACAGGCGTGGATGATGGAACACAGCATAACCTACGACAACGAGCACCCCGGATCGATATCGACTCTGACACCTGGCAACACCATGCCGCCGCAGAGAAACTTGTCAAATCTCACACTCGAAAAGGGAAGAAGGACCTCTTCTCGGTACGAGACCACGGCAGCTCCTCCGGCACAACAACACCTACTCTCCAACAAGCTTATGTTCAAGATTACGTCCCTCGGCCTGATCACTACCGCGGAGGTATCCTCTCCTCCCTGCTCAAGCTCTACAACGACGACAAGCGAGAAGCAGCCAGCGGCACAAACACGCCCGTCACACCGGGAACTCCTGTCATGTCACCTCGTCCTTCGCCGCCTCATTCAAGACCAGCCTCGGCCATAGGTGTCAATCGTTCCCGTCCTAGCAGTGGTCTCTTTAACCATCATAAGTCTCGTGGGTCCACGTCGTCGCTTGCTCTGACGGAACTCATGAAGTCATCCTCAGTGTTCGCTGCTCCTGCATCCGCCGAGATATCGGATCGATGGGCAGAGAAGCTCAAACGAGAGCAGACGCCCCCGCCCCCCAAGAAGAGGGAGCGAGCCAGGATTACTGTTCATATCGCTGGCATCATTCAACGTCATCGATATTTGCTAAAGTTGTGCCGGGCGCTTATGATGTACGGCGCTCCAACACATCGCTTGGAGGAATACATGACCATGTCTTCGAGAGTTCTTGAGATTGAGGCTCAGTTTCTCTATCTTCCCGGCTGCATGATTATCAGTTTTGACGACAGCACCACACACACCACCGAAGTGAAGCTCGTCCGGGTCCCACAGGGTATCGACCTAGGACGTCTTCGAGATGTTCACAACATCTACAAGGAGGTAGTGCACGATAAGTTGGGTGTCGAGGACGCCACCAAGCGCCTCGACGAGGTTATTACTCGAAAGCCCAAATTCAAAACCTGGGTCCGAGTGCTTCTCTACGGAGTGGCATCTGCCTGTGTCGCACCCTTTGGTTTTGAGGGGCGATTCATCGACCTGCCCATTGCCTTTATCCTTGGTGCCCTGGTCGGAGTACTTCAACTTGTCATAGCTCCTAGTAACGAACTCTATGCGCACGTATTCGAAGTGTCTGCCGCCGTCGTCACGTCCTTTATCGCCCGAGGTTTCGGTTCTATCAACAATGGACAGCTATTCTGTTTCAGTGCCCTGGCCCAGAGCAGTATTGCTCTGATTCTGCCCGGATATATGGTTCTGTGCAGCTCTCTAGAGCTCCAGAGCAATCAAATCATCGCCGGAAGTGTTCGAATGGTCCATGCCCTAATCTATACGTTATTCTTGGGCTATGGTATCACAATCGGTTCATCTCTGTATGGCATGATTGATAAGAACGCTATTAGTGCAACGACATGTGCGAACCCGCTGGGCCGTGAGTGGTACTTTTTGTTCGTGCCTGGGTTCACCTTGTGTCTATGCCTCATCAACCAGGCCAAGTGGAAGCAGACACCAGTCATGCTGGCCATGGCGCTGGCGGGCTTCTGCGTCAACAGTTATTGCAGCGAGCTGTTTGGTGGTAAGGGTCAGATATCCAATATGCTTGGCGCTCTAACTGTTGGCATCCTTGCAAATCTGTATTCTCGACTCGGACGACATGTGACGAACCGATGGCTGGACTTTGTCGACTGGTGGAACATCCGAGTCAAGCCTCGATTCGTTAGGAAGAAGCTCTCCTCGGATGGGTGGTCCAACCCGTCGCTCTCGGATCCCGAATCTCGACCCGTCACCCCTGAGAAGCAAGAGGAGGAGAAGAAGAAGGAACGCAAGGTCGGCTATAGCCTGGCTGCGGCGGCTATGCTCCCCGCTATCTTTGTGCAAGTGCCGTCCGGTCTGGCGGCTAGCGGTTCTCTCCTGGCCGGCGTTGCAACTGCAAATGAAATTACACGCAACACTACTAGTGCAACGGATAATGAGTTCACTCCGCTAGATGGCACTGCCTTTAATGTGCTATTCAAGGTCATCCAGGTCGCCATAGGTATCAGCGTTGGATTGTTCCTGAGCGCCTTGATAGTATATCCCCTGGGGAAGAGGAGAAGTGGTCTTTTCAGCTTTTAAGCTGTACATGTTTTCAGCGAGCGTGTCTTTTGTCTGGTTAAAAGGAGAATCTTTTCACATGTCTGGGTTTTAGAATTATAGAGTACACATGATAGAAGGGCGAAAGGTCTGGCCACGGGTGGTTTCTCATTTGTTAGCGAAGCAAAAGCATTGATGGATTTTAGCGGCAGGATGGAATGGAGCGAGTTTTGGCGCTTTGTACTTTTCTCACAGGCATGGCCATACATGTAAAAGGTTTACAATTAATGGTACGAGGGTCATCAAGAATTACCTCTTGTGCACCCAATCAGATTGAATTTGTTATTCACTCAAATCACGATGCCTTTGTGACATGCTTGTCTGTGCCTTGATTCCTGCCCTTCACATGTCGTGTCATGTCATGTCAACGTTCCTGCCGGCACTGTCAGTGAGATAACGATAGAGTGACGTCAGAGCTACTTGCCATTCAATCACATTGAACAACGTTCCTTCCTTTTCTGAATCCTTTGAATATCGAGCCAAGAAAAGGACCCCATACAATTATCAAAAAGTCTGATATTCCTTGGCTTCGTTCCTCTCTCATAACTTATACGACTAACACAGCTCAACCACTCATGCTCAACACTTCACATCCCCAGCCATCACATCATGAAGATCCGCTCATCGCGCATCTCCTCCTCCATCGCTAAAGCCATCGTGCGTCAAAAAGGCGCCTCCAAGAAGGGTCTCTTGAAAGTCATCCTCTCCTTTTTTGCGCTTTTCAAAATCGTTCTGTCGCGGTACAGAGCTGTTGACTTTGTCGCGCTGAGAAAAGAGGTTTGGAAGATTGATGAGGATGAGTATGCCGCTTCGTTCCAGGATGGTGGTGATCAGTCAAGGTCGAAGAGCAAGGAGCCAGCGGCAGAACTTGTCCCTATCGGGGATCTCGGGTATAGCGGTTCGACCTTCTTTACCACGCCGAATCAAAAGTATTTGATCAAGTCACTGCCGAGACGGTTTGAGCATGACTTCTTCGCAAAGACTCTGTTGGACCCTTATGTTAGACGCATGCATGAGGAACCTCACAGTCTTCTTGTTCGCATCACCGATCTTCTCTACGCTCCTCATGTTTCTCTCGGGAGTATGCTCGGAGCTGCGCCTACGCACCACATCGTCATGGAGAATCTTCTTTACGGTAAACCAGATGGGGAGGAAGGCGATAAGTGGGAGACATACGATCTCAAACCCAACGACTACTTCTTCCCGGAGCGGGATATCGCGGATGGCGCTCTCGTGCCGGACAGCGTTATCGAGAGATTGGTAGATGAGTTCCCCGACAAAGTCCATATATCACCAGACCGAAAGAAAGAACTCATCGACCTCCTCTCCGCCGACACAAAACTCCTCGCAGACTACAACGCGGTAGACTATTCCCTCTTCCTGGTCCGCTACCCACGAAATCCCAACGCGCCCATCGTCGCCTCGGACGCAGGCGTATGGCGCACCGGTGTCGAAGACGTGAACGCACAATGGACATACCGCGCTGTAGTGCTCGACTTTTTCTGGGCAAAGCATTCATTCCACGCAAAGGCGCTGACGGGGCTTGTCAAGGCTTTCAACAAAGTTGCGCACAAGGGACCGATGAGTATCACGGCGGATCCGCCAGAATATAGGGAGAGATTCTTGAAGATGGTGGATGAGATGTTTGTTGAGGGATAATGGGTATTCAGACGGTTGTGTTTTTATTCAAGAGCGAGCGTTTTCATACCATGTTAATCATGGGTCTTACTCGAGGTCAGACCATTGTTATATCCTTACATCAGAGGAGTTTAGACTCATAATCAATTCTTCAACCGTCTGGCTCTTGAAGTAAGACGACTAATTTGCAAACCTTGTAATGACTCCGTAGATATCTTCACTCCAACGTCAGATAAGGGCGTAGTAAACATTTGAAATCATTAAGCTTCATCATCGCATACTTCATTATTCTGAAACCAGTTCAAAACCAACATTTTCGGGTATCCTGTTCCCCCCATTCTCCTCCTCTTCAATCCCACACCTTCAGCATATCATACGCCTTATGACCAATCGCCTTATTCACAACAACCAACGGATCCATCTTAGCCTTCTTCTGCTGTCTCTCCACAACCTCCCCCTCCTCATTCTTCTCAAGAATGACCGACTCCGGCTCTTCTTCCGGATCCTCAAAGGAGCCACCCTCCAGAAACACCTTGAGCATACCCTGTGAGTACCCGCTCACAAGACATGTTCCCTCGTCCTGTACTGTGACCGGTTTGGGAGCTGTTGGGTCGCCTGCGCTGTGGGCATACCCGGCTCTACCGCCTGCCAAATTCCAGAACACAAGTTCAGGCGTCTCATAACCGGCTTCTTTGAACTTTCGGTTGATCCGCTGATATGAAGTATTCCACGAATCGGCCCTCGACGTCATGGCCGAGTCAAACTGCATATCGCTGAAGACAAAGATACGCTTCACCATATCTTCCTGTCGGACTTTGTTCTGCACAGCCATGGGTAAGATGAGATCCTCGAAAACCGATATGAAGTTGGTGTTCATGCCCCAGTCAGAGGCTGCCATGGCTTCGTACTTTTCCTTGAGACTCTTAGTCAAGTCAACTCTCTCCACTGCCGGTGAACTGCTAAAAGTGATGAACGCGCCACCGAAAGGTGGTTTAGCAACTTCGGCCATCAGCAGACTTAAACCAATCGCCGAGTCCATTGGTGTTGTTTTGTCTGGGAATTGCGGATATGTCATGCTTCCAGATACATCGCAGACTGCAATAGATGACTCTAGTGTTCCGGAATCCTTGATCCGTTGTACGATTGACTTCCACTGCCCATCCGCAACCCTGGCCTCTATCTCTCTCGTCTTGGCTTCCAACATCTGACTTACTGTCTTCTTACGATCTGGAGAGGAATAACTCTGGGTATCGCTTGCCGTCCGAATCTTTTGAATGAGCGTAGATGGCAAAAGTGTAGCTCCAGAGATGGTTTTCTTTCCACTAGCGACATGGTCGATATATTGTTCAAAGTGATCCAGGTCTTTCTCGATAAAGAGTTTTGCGTATTGGTTCATCGCCAGTGACGGCACCTTCTCGTACTTGATCTGTTCGAAATCGCCAGTGGTGATCTTGCGTTCCACAATGTCAAGATGTCTTCGAAGCGCAGATATATCCTTGCGGTATTCCTCTCGAGCGTATCGTATGTACTCCTCCCGGTCGGCAGTTGATGAGATATTATCCAAATTCTCTCTTGGGTAAAGAATCTCGGCGATCGTGCTGACGATAAAGGTGTGTCGGTCATGGAAATGGTCATGGCTAGGTGCCCACTTGCCGCAAAGCGAAATGGTCCGCTTTGCCTTCGCATCTGTTCCCTTGAGAGTCTTTATGTCCTTCTCTAGCTGCTGTGCGAACAGTCTAGCGATCGTCAGATGCAGAGTGCGGTAGAAAGGGTTGGCGTTGAAGGTATCGATGGCGTTGTCATGGCGGTTGTCTCGCGTCTGATGACGCGCTTCCTTAAACTTTGCTTGTCTTTGCTCTTTTGTCATCTTTGGCTTCTTGCTTTTGTCAGCCTTTGTGTTTTTGTCTTGGGCTAGCGAATCTCTTCCAGAACCAGCCTGTCGTCCTCCTCGGCCACGTCCGCGACCAGATCCCCTACCACGTGCACCCGATGCTCGATTGCTCTTCTGCGCCCGCCTGCTTACACTTTTCCCCCGGGATATACCTGGGTTCGTTGTGTTGAGAACATCGCGAGGATCAGCCATGACGTTAAGCTTGTGATTTACGGCAAGGACGAGGATGTTGAGCAAATCTTTCCAATAACCATGTGAGACACCATTTCTGACGTCGTATTTTTGAGGGTCGTCTTCCTTTTCATCGTCGACAACCACCATGTCATCATCAACTTCTTCGGTCTTCCCTTCTGCCTTTTTCTCAATCACAGGACGAGTGAGCCATTGGAGGTTGGCTACGAGAGTAAGAGGGTGTTTCTGAGCTAGCCACCCGGCGCAGCGGTAGAGTGTGCGTCGAGAACTCTTCCCGAGATGGATGGAGCGAGCATTGAAGATGATCTTCAGGGTAGCCAATGGATCCTCATTCCATGCTCCTTCGAGACGTTGGGCCAAGAGGGGTCCTGAGATGACATCTTCAAGTTCACTGAATAGATCCACGAGGTCATTCTTGGTGGATCGGTAGGCCAAGTCACCATTCTCTGTCAACATTAGGTTTTCGAGATTCTCCTCCTTTGGTGTTTCTAGGCCGTCGTCTGATGAGTTTGAGCTTTCTGAGTGGGTATATTCAACTTCTAGGGCTGCGAAGCCTCTACGAATCGAAGCAGAAGTACTTTTGGAGACCACCTTGAAACTATCAGAAGTTGATGTGCCAGTCATACGTTCATCTTTGGTTTCCACTTCTTCAAGATCTTCGATGATGATATCTTCTGGTTGGTAGTCTTTGAGTTGCTCTTGCAGATAGTTGTGGAACTCGTCTATGGGCTTTCTCACGGCGTCGTCAAAGGGAAACAAAACTGGAAACGTTGATTTGAGGAACCAAGGCTGTTCAGGGTCGTTTGTGGAAGCCATGTTGACTGTTATGATGGAAGGGCAATTCGAGACCTGTTCTAGGGGTCAGATCTACCTCTAACTGAGAGCAAAGAAGGAAAAGAGACAGAAGGTGAGTCAAGAGGGGACCTGGGTCTTTATAGCTGAAGGAACAGAGTGAAAGGGGGGATACTTTCTCGTAAGATATGATATGTTCGGCGAGTCAGATGCAAATGAGACAATTTCTGACCACAAAATCATGAGCATGTTGGTTGTACAATTCGAGAAAGCCCACATCAAGACACTAAGGTACTGTATGGACTGTAGTATGTACCTAACTGCGGCTGAATGAGGTCCGGCTGCCTGGAGTATGCTCACCTACGACTAACAACATCCCTGTTCAATGGGCCATCCCTGTAACCTATGTCTCCCCCTCTCCCCTTTACCATGACAGGTACAGGCGGGGCAGCTTGCGGGGATCACCTTCCCGCGCAGCACACCGTCTGAGTCACCAGGGAAAGTCGGCTCCAACCAACAAGCGTCAACGGTGGGAAAGAATAGGTTTAGCAGGGAACTAGGGGGGATCCGTCACTAGACGATCATAAGTGGAGCATCCCTCGTCGACGCCTTTATGATGAAGACAAAAAAGGCTGATTGAAGACCTTGGAGTATTCAACATTATGTCTAAGTCAACAGATGAGTATGGTCCTCCAGGTTGTTCCACATTTTTTTTATTTAATCTATACTTCCATAGTCGCTACAGTTGATCCTTGAGCTTTGTTATCGTCGTGGCTGTAGGGGTAGTTGTCAACTCGTGATGACCTCCAGCTTCTTCGAGAAGAATGAAAGAATGGTTTGGCGGTGTTGAAACGGATGTTTTGAGAGGAAATAAATAACGATGAATATTGATTTCGACAATGCCGTTGGTTCTTTGAAGCGTCCTGGTTTCGATAAACGTCGTTGTCGTCTGTTCGCCTCGGGTTCGTGAACTTGATCAACACCATAGTCCACAGTTCAAGATAATAGGTGTTCTTATTAGGTGTGGAGAAGTATGGGAACTCCGTAGTTGTTATGTATGAGAGTCTCGAAGGTATACAGCACGTATGGTATGGCCACTGCATATCTCATCATTAGCATTACTATCTGATCAAGATCCTTTGCCTCTGAAGACTTCAACGTCCGCTCTAAAGCAGACAATGGCTTACCTGATGTACTCCTTACCTTTCCTCTAAGAGTATCGAATTGTGGTTTTCAGAAGATCTCAACAAGAAACGCATCCTTACCGACGGGGTGGGTCAAGACTGGAGTTCGGTCGCCTTCGAAAAAAGAACAACACTAGTCGACGTGACTACGACTTCACCAACCATTCGGAGATTTTATCGACACTGGTATGTTTGTTCTGCACGGCATAAGAAACACAGCAGGGTCACGTCCTGACAGGGATTCAAATTGGCATGAGAAATGAGGCTCTCTGAGATGTAAAGCAACATTATCAATACCAACATAATCAATGCGTGTGATCCTTCGTTGATAGTACATCATAGTTGTTCTCCGTGCATGTTTTATATCAAACCTCTTCAAGATCAAGTTGGCACAAGATCGACTTGCACGTCATCGAGGCTTGGGTTAACGCATTCCCTCTCCTAGGCCATCACTACCACATATTCCCCAGCTACTCTGTGAGAACTCCCTCCTCCCCTATTGTCAGTCCCTTTCTGTCCACGAGGCAAACGAATGTTGCCAGTGTCAGTCAACTGTCGGTAGAAGATCAGACGCTCCCTGTCCCTAGCAACGCGTATGGTCCAACCCCCTCCTAGCCCTTATCTCCTCCACCACTCTTATGAGGTCAATGCCCTAACAATAACAGACATTCGACAGTGAATCACCAGCAATACAGACCCACTTCGCCGATGCTATTCACATCCCGCGCATACACATAGTCTCTCCCTGTCTTCCTTCCTGCAACTTTCTTCTCTCGCCTTCAAACATCTCCAAGCTCTTCACTTCTCACACTCATCATCACATTGAACACCATTTCTCAAGGTTTTCGATAATCAGTATCAATATCCTTCTTCTCAGCAACTTCCGTTGAACACGCTCATCTCTCCACAAGCAGCGCGGAAACACTGAATTTACTTTCTACCACTTCCACGTTCTTCAAGATGCCTTATCAACTCCCAAACCCCGATGGCACCATCGATCCATTCGACTGGATTAACGAATGCCGTATGGACTATAACTGTCCTGAGAACTACGACTCTGAGTCTGAGGCTTCCGACTCGTCCTACTGCATGGTCGACACCAAGGTGAACAAAGCCATTCGTATGCATCACAAGGATCTCTGCGAGGGTCTCATCGACAGTGAGCGAGCCGTCTCCTCTCTTGACAAGGTCATGTGCCTCTCCTCCAAGGCTGATCTCGATATCGAATATGAGATGCATGCCACCGAGGTCCGTGACGACCTGGAAAATCTCATGTTGAAGCAGAAGGAACAAGTCTCCAGAATCGGCGAAACAATCGTAAGTTTACATTCCTAACTAACCCGAAACCTCATTTTAATTCAACGCTTGAGAATCGTTTATGCTGACGAGTGGTATGTGGCAGAGCATCTGGAGTGACAAGATCAGCAAGGATCCCGCCCATGTTGAACTCTTCAAGTCGCAGTTTCAACCTGGACTTGTCAATCACATCAAGGAAGCAGAGACTCGTCTCAAGAAGATTAAAAACATGATCTCTATGTTCGAGCGCATGTTCGGTCTTGACGTATGTATCCCAGTTCTTTTCTCACTTTTGCTCTAGCCTTCTCTCCCTTCCCATATCCTCTCACCCCCTGTCACTTCGACTCACTGTTCTTCCCCTCTTTTCACGACAACTAACTCTCTTCAGGAGGTTCAATCCATGACCTCGGCTACTCTTAGCGCTTGGAGTGCGGCTGATTAGGAGGAAGAAGCCTCCAATGCGATGGATATTGACCAGCATGGACAAGACAATGTCACTGAAAATGCTACCTTTACTCCCACGATCCCCCCTACTGCTGCCCTCGCTCAGGAAGTCTTCGTTCTCCCACATGGATTGAAGCTGAACTTTGAGATCAATGCCATCAATGGAGCTAAGCCTTTTGTCAACGAACCTGAGGCACGTCGAGTCATCTTCGATAAGCTTCCTGAAGGAACACTTCCCTCTCAGGTTCAGTATGCCCTTCGAGGCAAAGGTGGTATCATGGATATCAATGTGGTGCGCAACAACTTTCTCAACACCAAGTCAACCACTGCCATCGTTGAGTTCACAGTCGCTTCCGATGCTGAGAAGTATGTGGAGCTCGCAAACGTCATCAACTTGTACTTCGAAGACAGCGAAGGTGGAAAGCATCCAGTGGCCGTCTCTCTTATTAAGACGTCGTCCTACCCACTCATTGCTGTCTTCAAAAGTCCCATCTACAAGCATGCCAAGAAGGTTGGCTTTCTCGGAACCCCTCGTTACCTTGTCTTTACTGGGTTTCCTCAGGAACACATCTCAGCTTTCATTGATGAGGTCGGAATCAAGAACATCATTGACTTCAATCACTCCATCGACAAAGAGAACGGCACATGCCTTGAAATTGAGCTCGTCTCGGTATTTCATGCTAATCGAGCCTTGTTTATCGCCAACCAACCCATGTACACCGAGGGTGAGATAGGGCAACTCAGCTTCAAGAAGTGTACCACCGATCAGGATCACGACTACTTTGGCTTTCTGGCCAGTCACTTCTACAGCTCTAATGAGACCGACTGGCTTGGTAAGGTTGTCCCTTACCAAAAGGAGCTCTGCAAAGTCATCGAACAGGAGACTGAGGCAGTCACTGAGCCCGACATTCCTGAGCAACAGCTTCCAATCCCGCCGCCCAACAGCCCTGCCTGGACTCCCACCCCAGCTGATTCTGGTGACAAGCCCACCAAGTGGCTTGGTTGGGAAGAATACGGCAGGCTTGCCAGAGCTCGCCGTCAAGTGGCTCAGGCTCAGGGCCAGCCTCTCTGGCGGGTGCCCGCCCACGCGAGCTTCCGCTCGCTCGCCGATACGCCCCCAGCGGACGTAATACTGCAGTTCCTTTGGAATAAGCAGCAGGAATTCGTCCTCGGCAACGGCCGTCCCTCGTCGGAGTAGATGGCCGCTCGGGCCCTCCTCCCGCTCACCACGGGAGGTGGTCGGAATGAAGGACGAGGAGAAAAACAAAACAAAAAAAACATGAAAATAGAAAACAATCACCAAAAAAGGGGGCGAAAGGGAGAGAAGTGGAGGTATTGAACCTCATGAGAGAGTCATCTTGTTTTGTTTTGTTTTTTTTTTTTTTTCTGGGGGGAGGAGAGAGAGATCATGTTGAAGATGGAGGGTTTGTACTTCTCCCCCCTTTTTTTTCAAGACAGTTTTTGCGATGACTTTGGTGTGGGCGACAAGGGCCCAACAAGACGAAAAACATCTCCCCTCTTGACAATATTTTTTTGTCCACGTTCTTGGAGATGAGAGAAAGGAGAAAGAAGGAAAATGTTATTAGTATAGTGCGAGTATCTCACTTTGCCGAGGGTATTGTGATGCCTAGAAAATAACAAAAAGAAAACCCAACCTGATGTGTGCTCCTGATGGTGATGATGTAAACGCTAACAGAGATGTTTTGTTCTGTATTCTTGCTGGAGAACTTGGTTATTGCAGTCAACGTAGATGAAGTTGCTGTGCTGAACGCCATTCGCTCATCGTAAAGTTTATCCTTTGGTCTAGCCAAACACCATATTATCGTGCCCGCAATAGAGAAAGTAGCCTCTCCTCAACTTAATCTTGTGAAGTAGTGACTACACGATGGATTCAACGCCAACTTCCCAGTGTATCTATCATTCTGCTGATAGGTTGAATGCAGCCAGTGACATTTAATCAGTTAATGTCCACTCTTAGGCCCAGATGTCATCTTTGCCATGAATATACCACAAGTAAACACAAGTAAAATGAGAGCCACAAAGACATGCGAAGTAATCATTCCCTTAATCAATTGGGGTATCTCTAATATCACCATTATATATCCTCCCAAAACGCCCCATGCCGAGTAATGCGCATCCGCTACCAAGAGCAACTCATCTATAAAACACCAAGAAAATATCACATTTCAGATTGAGCATTTTCACGCCCATATGCTTTTATGCCTTCCCTAAAATGACCTCTCTTTTCATCTGAACATTGAAACCATGTTGAACTCCCTCGCCGTTGACTGCCCATTTGTGTTGTTCCAAGATGGTCCGGTTTTGCTCTTTTTAGCAACCGGTTCTTCCACCACGAATAACTCCTCGCCCAATGGATCGTCGTCGTCGTCTTTCAAGTCTGTATTGCCAACAGGATCGTGCCCAAGCATATCCTCGCCACCTGCAAATGCTTCACTGACGCTCTTGAACTGTCGCGCAGGAATACCCCATGGCAGAGTGGTTTGCTTGAGTGAAGATTTCTTCTTTGCTGAGGGAGCCGGTGTCGCGGCTGGCGTTGATAGAGCAGACTTCCTCTTCCGCCGTAGATAATTCCGGACTAGAGAGGGCGGGAGATTCTCCTCGGGTTCCCAAGAGGGGTTCTGGTCAGGAGGCCAATCTCCCTCCCAGCGAACTTTGAAATGCCGAACTAGCCCACCACCTTCAACTTCAAAAAGCTCCATACCTTCGAGCCGTTTTACTTCCCACGCTGGTTCCTCTTCTTCACCTGCAGGTGGTTCTTGCGAGGGTGTGGGTGTCGTGGATTTTGATGTTGATAAATTCGCGAGCGACTGCTTAGAAGATTTGCTCTTTGGTTTGCTCACATTCACCTGTTTTGGTGGTGGGTTTTCTGCTTTCGAGGTCGGTGTGGCTTTGATCAACTCATCAGGGGTATCTAGTTTTGGTTGATGAGAAGGGGTTGGTGTCAAGTTAGATATTGGTACTTGAGCAGTGCTATTAGGAGCCGTTCTAAACGCTTCGAGTGTCTTTTGGACCACTCGTTTCTTCGTCGTTTCTTTAGTATTTGTGCTGGCAACAGGTGCAGGTCCTGG
Source organism: Fusarium dimerum (assembly GCA_013623525.1). Lineage (NCBI taxonomy): Eukaryota > Fungi > Ascomycota > Sordariomycetes > Hypocreales > Nectriaceae > Fusarium > Fusarium dimerum. The sequence goes on from JABGLY010000080.1 coordinate 26,142, forward strand.
TGTGCTCTGTTTTGGCGATGCCGCTGAAGAACTCGAGTCCAATTCGACTGTGGAAGCCGCGACTTGATTGTTTGTGGCCTGTTCAAGTCTGAGAATCTGGTCACCCAATCCACGAGGGCCAAACGAATCATTAGGTATAACGGCTCGCAAATCGTCATAACCTCCAAGAACAGTACTCGATTTGTTGACAGCTGCCCCTTCGTCTGTTCCTGTAGACTCGGCCAACTCTTCTTCGATTTGGTGATTCGGACTCCTTTCGTCCTCGGATAATCCCTCAAAGTCCTTTAATCTGTCTTTCGTTGGTGTTCCGATACTCATTACGCCCTTCTTTGGCACCACCTTTGTTGCACTCTCTGCCTCTGCCACGACAGCTGCCTCGATCTGGCTATGCGCAGGCGGTCGCCCTCGTTTCTTTTTCGGTTTCGGTTCCGAAACTTCATTCTCCTTCTTTCGCTGCAATTTCGCGCTCTCGATATCCAACTGCTCTGCTGTTTCCCATTCCCAAGCCTCGAATTCTCGCGGCGAAACGTAGTCCAGCACCTTCATAGCAGGCACCAACAGCCGCGCTGCAGGAAGATCTGTCCATCCTACGATATACGTCCATCGTTTCGGTAAGGGTTTCCCATCTGCTGCTAACCCAGGCGAGGGTAGTGTGATCTTGTCGACGATGTAGGCCGTCGTGTCTTTCGGTGGTAGTAGGCTTATTGGCGACAGAGGTGGGCCACTGCCTGGAACATATCGAGGTCGCTGTCGCAGTTGAACTTCGAGACGTGACTTCCTACTTTTTTCTGGTCGCGGATTGAGAGTATCCTGCAGTTTCGACGCCATCGCGTTGATACGTACGCGCCTGAGTGATAGCTCAAGGTTGGGGTACCTAGGTAATGAGATAGAAGTATTTAAATAACATGACTAAGCAGGATACAGTAGTAATAGGACAAAAAGGCCTCAGAACCAGCTATGCTAAACCTTGTAGCTACCTTCCTACGCATTAATTTCCATAGTTAAAGAATTAAACATTAGGCATTTTAAAGTAAAGATAAAAATACTATTATTCTATTATTTTATTTTTATAGCTATATAATCTTATATAATACTCAATTTAGTATATTTTAGTTAGTTATTCTATTCTATAAATTTATTATTATTATTATCAAGCCTATATAGGGGGGGGGGCTAACTTATTAGCCAGGTACCTACTATTAGCGTACTTCGAGGTATCCGTGATCCGTGTCCCTCTATGGCCCACGCGCGTGCGCTTAACCGCGGCTAACAGCAGACGCTATTTTTTCTTCCCACCTCCATGAGATCACGAATCCAGCTTGTCTAGAAGCTTCAAATCCCACCTCACGTCAACCCACAAACTACGACCACCTCCTCCCTCGCCACGAAATCCGAATCCCACAACGCCCAATTGAATGCGAACCCGAATCAAATCCCTTTGGTTATTCTGATAGTGCTTCTATTCTTTTCTTTTCCTCACAATGGCAACTCCTCTCAAGACCCTCGTCTTGCGATTCCCGACCTGCCAGGCCACCACCGCGGGCTTCGTTTCTAAAGCTTCCTTTTCGACTACCACCCGTCCTGCCTCATGCCTCGCTCGATCTACTATCCCTCGTCAATTCTTCAGCCCTGCGATCGCCGCTCCCAGGACATTCGCCCGCGCCAACTCCACCCAGGCTGATGTGAAGCCCACGGGTACTACCACGGAACAACCACCAGTCAAGAACCCCAATGCCGGACAAAACAACACTCAGCCTCCCGCTTTGACCTGGGACAAATTCTTCGAGCTTCGTGTCAAGCGCCGCAGACTTCAAGTCCTCTTTTCCGGTCTTGGCGGTATTTTCGGTCTTGTCAGTGGTGGTGCATTCCTCTCGACAGGCGCCGCCGAACCCATTGTCACTCAGATCCCTCTCGATCCCTTTGCGACGCTTGGAATCATGACCATCGCATGTGGTGGTATGGGATGGCTAGCAGGTCCTAGCGTCGGTACTGGAATCTTCTATCTCTTCAACCGTCAATTCAAGCAGCAGATGAAGGATAAGGAAGCCCAATTCTTTGCGCGCATCAAGAAGCATCGCGCCAACCCTGCCAACTCCAACGCCAACAACCCAGGTTTGTTCCCCAACATTAATTCTGCCAAGGATTCAATGGCTAATTGCGTGCAGTCCCCGATTTCTACGGCGAAAAGATCCAGAGCGTCAAGGGCTACCGACGATGGCTAAAAGACCAAAAGGCCTTTAACAAGAAGAAGAATGCCAACCTTTTCTAAATTCGACAAATGTTGTGTATAACGTCATTGCAGGATCATGAAATCCTCACAAAGAAAGAAAGAAAAAAGAAAAAAGAAACCCTCTTTAGCATCTCCATAGGCAAAAGTGCAGCTGACGGCATGGGGTGATGTATTCTCGTTAAATGTGACCAGGATTCTCTTAGGTCAAGATGTATTTTTACCGTCAAAACTCCCATATATCAACAAATGATACTTTCTCTACTTCATTAATATGTATTCGATGGCATGTGATTTTTATACAAAGGGTACGCTCGGATCAACCTTTGCTTTCCAAGCCCTCATTCCTCCTTGAATATCTTGGATAACGCGATCCTTGCCGCCCTGTAACCTATCTTTGAGTTTCTGTGCCGCGATTTGTGAATCATTGCCCATGCGACACACAAGATAAATCGGTGTCGATGACGCCAGGTCCTTGGGTAGCCCTTCGGGCAAAGCTTCGCCTCTCGTACTCATGAACCGGCTGAACGGTATGTTTATCGACCCTTCGATATTGCAGAGATCAAAGTGCTCCTTCTCCCTCACATCCAATAGCACATGCGTTTGTCCCCTGGCGCTCGTATTGTACTCTTCCGCTGTGATACGATCCTCAGATTTTAACACCTCGATTGGTTTCAGTACGCCACAGAATTGTACGTAGTCCATTGACGTCTTCAGCTCGTCCAGGGTCAGCCCTCCCTCTTCTCCGCACGCCAGGCATGTCTTCCTCCTTCCTCTCATTCTCACTGATCTGAATGGCACATCTCCCATCCCACTGAACAGTAGCATTGTCGGTGCTTTTGCTGGTTCTTCGGCATTAGCTTCAAGGTCACCCCTCGCGATAAGCTTGATCGCCTCCAAAGCCTGTAGCACACCCATGACACCAACCACAGGACCCAGTATCCCGCCCTCGCCGCAGCCTACCACGCTTTCGGGTGGAGGTGGTGTAGGGAAAACGCAGCGGTAACAGGGTCCAACGTTGGGAGGGTTGTTGAGAACGATTAGTTGACCCGACGTCTGGAAAGCAGATGCAGAGACGAGAGGTTTTGAGAGAAGGACACAAATGTCGGATATCAGATACCGCGACGTCGGATGGTCAGTACAGTCGAGCACCAGATCATAATTGGACACAATATCTTGCGCATTCTGCGTGGTAAGATGTGTGTTGTGAGCATTGTACTTTATCGTCGGGTTGAGTCTACACTATGTCAGCCTGGCTTCTTTCGCATCGGCCGAACCGTATCGTACTCTTTCAAGTATGTGATTGCGCTGAGAACTTTACTCATACCCACGCGACCCGTTGAATGCGCAACCTGACGATGAAGGTTTGAAACCTCGACTTCATCACCGTCAACTAATCCAAGCGTGCCTGCACCCGCACCAGCGAGGTAAGCAGCAGCAGGACATCCAAGACCTCCAGCACCAACAAGTAAGACTCTGGCTTTCCTTAGTCGTAACTGACCTATAAAGTCGTCAACATCCCGGCCGATATGACTTATCTGATGAGGGGTTCTACTCACCTTGAAGCCCAAAGTTTGGTACAATCATCTGTCTGCTGTATCGCTCATACTCGTATTCCTGCAGTGGCCATTTCCAAGCATCCCCGTCATTTTCTCTCTCCTGTGACTCGGCTGCTGCGAGTTGAGATCTCAAGTCTGCGAGTTCGGCTTCGCGCTTGGCGATTTCCCTTCGAAGATGATCTATTTGGTCCATTTCGTACAAGTAATTTCCCAAAGGTCTGTTTAGAAACAGGCACAAAAAGGGACCAATTATACAAGATTCATCATGATTTTTTTGGTCTCGTGTTTGACCTCTGAGCTTGGTGCCCCTCCAAAGAGTCATGACTGTCTCGGTGTGCCCCACCTCCCACTATCGATATATCCTCACCGAGGTGAGCCTTATCTTGACCGAAAATATTTCTGTTTGGTCATCGGCCGTCTCGAATCTTGCCATTCTGTCAGGACAAACACAATAGATCGATCCTTACACATCAAACAAGATGGTGAGCAAAATATCCTAACCATGCAGCATAAGTCTGTATACTGATTGCTCTCAGGCTCCTCAACCACCGTCAGGGCTTAAAAAGCCTTCAGCTCGTACTCTTCGACTCCAACGCATCACAGGCCAAATCCACCCTCTTCTCCCCGCAAAGACCTTCCGCCCCGACGCCGCCGTCACAGACAACTTCCTCTCCACCAAGCGCGACAAGCGTATCATCAAGCATTCGTCATTTGTGTCCCGCATTGCCTCATCCGGCGTGAAGAAATCCAACAAGCGTCGCCGCCCCTCCAAGAAACTCGCCGCCTCGCTCGACAGTCTCGCCGATGCACTTCCCGAGATTGTGGAAGGCGAACACGTCGAGAAGGGCAAAGTTAGACATAAAAGTCTCAAAAGCAAGAGGGGCGCGCTGAAGAAGAAGGAGAGGATTGTTAAGGGCGAGATGGAGAGGTTCGGAGTCAGTATGGCGAGGTTGACTGGGTCGGGAGCTCAGGAGCAGGTTGCTACACCGGCAGGAATTCAAAGGGATGACGATGATGAGGACGATGAGGATGAGGGTATGACTGATAAGGTACCTGAAACGAAACCTGCTCAGCCTCCTGCAACGTCGAGTCGATGGGCGGCGTTGAGAGGGTACATTTCGTCAACGATGGAGCAGAACCCGGCTTTTGCGAACAAGAACTAGACGGTTTCAAAAAAAAAAACTATTGGGTTAACCCAGTGCCGTCGTATATAACTGGCAGACGGACAAGACAAGTGAACCCAATACGGTTGATGAGGGACGAGGAGGATAGATCATTGTGTAGGGAGTTTAGGAGTTTGAGGACTGGAAAAATGAATCAATTTGTTATAATGCACACCAGAAAACCCTTGATCAACTGTCTCGAGAATTGATACTGCCATGCATTACTCAACTCTACATGATAATAACTTCAAGAGACGGGGTTCAAATTTGTTACTACAGAGTTTGATGACTTCACATGTCACGGCTAGAAAATCTATCATCGAAACTCAGAATTCCGGAATTCAATTCCCTATCAGAGGTTCAATTCCCTGGTTATGTATCGCTTCTTATTACCTTCCAACGCCATGCTATTGTTTCCTGTTGTCACACGCCATTACCTTGCCCACATGCCTATCAATCGCTTCTCATCCTCGAATAATCCGTACTTTATATCCACATATTGCAGTGTAACGCCTAAAAAACAAAAGGACAAAAAAAAGTAGATCATTCGCTTGTACGAACGGTGATGGGGGAAAAGCAACCCATGTGAAAAAAAAAAAAAAAACATCAAAAAAGCAATAAACTGTTGTCCATCTCTCATAACTTCGTCTAAAAAAAAGTGCTTTGGTTTACGCGCAGGCCAGTCGAGGACGACGTTTGGGTAAGCGAGTGTCCGGACTAGGCCCCCTCTTCCCTCGAACCTTGACTGGAGTGAGATCTGCCTGAACTGGGCGAGGTCGAAACTGATACTTGCAAATCCTCTTCGCTTCACGAGATCTGCTTTCGATTGCTTGGCGATTGATCAACTCTCGAATTCTCATCGAGCTTCTAGTGGGACTCTCAGAGTAGTCATTAGTTGGGCTGTGAGTGGCAGAATCAGTGGGTTGGTAGTCTTCCTCGTCAGCCGAGTAACCCGAGTCCGAGGTCGTGGTCGAGCCTGAGCGTGCCATGTTTGATTGGGGTTCAGCGGCCAGGTCCGGCTGCATCAACTTTTGTAAACGCTCCTCGTATTCGTCGCAAGAGCCGTAGCAGTCCGTTTTCTATTCGATCCGCGGCGGCGTCTTGTTGCTGGTAAACGGGCTGGCGCTTCTCCTATCTTGATTATTAGATACGTCTTGGAGGAAAATTTGCACAAGGACACTCACGATCGCCTTCGCTCGCCCTCCTTGCGGAGGTTCTCAATAATGCGCAACATCTCTTTGCGACCACCATAACTGTCCACTAACTTTCCACCCATGCTCATCGAAACCTTTTCTCGGGCATTAGCGCAGAGAAGGCGCTTGACAAGTAGGTGTCGCATCAACAGACAGACGAAAACGCCGCAATCGCTTCCGTTCTCCTGCTGGGGGCAATCCTCAAGGTTAATAAATCGCAGAGGTCGCTGGAGGATTTGGGAGAGCTTTCGGCTAGCAACGTTTGCCTCGGAGTAGTTGGCACCACCAAGTGAGTCGTAGTGGAAAGCAACACCGTCAAGCACTGACACCAGGAGCAGAGACCAGTGACTTCCTCCCTCTGCGAGACTCACATTACGATTGTCATTGATCGGGAGGAAGATATGTGTGACCTTTGAGAAATCGGGAAGGGCGCCAGCAATTGAGCGCATGTCGGGCGACTTCATGAGCAGGAAAGTCATGCTGGGACGGAGTAGAACGATGCGAGCCTGAGGGTAACGAGGAAGGGTTTCACGCTCTAGATATTCCTCCCAAAAAGCGATGTTGTTGTCGGTCAACCAGTCATTCTTAAGGGCCTTGATATCCTCGACAGTCAAGAGAACATCGTAGTAGCTAAGATATGGCTTTTCGGGGGAGTTCTGCAAGGAAGTGTTAGCGAGGAGAAGGAATAAAGGTCCATTACATATGCGCCACAGTACGATCTAGAACAATCATCCAAGCGCACATGCGAAGCAGTGTAGTGGTAGCACATACTGAATCACCGAAATGGCGGGCCATCCTCTGTCTGAAAGGCATTCTTGTCTTCGTTTTTGAGGAAGTCGATGCTGAAGATTCGCTTGATGACCGTGAAGTCTCGGGTGTAATGTCTTGCTGACTGTCGCCTGATTTGATTGCAGTTGCTGAACCAGACCGTTCAGCTGAGCTTGTGCTGCCGTGACGTGAATGGGATCGTCGGTGTCGGCCAAAGTCTAGTAGACCGTGCAAACGACTGGACAAAAATGTTAGATGTGGGTGTTTTGGATTTGGTGGCGAAATCAGGACACGAATAGCGTAACGTGTAAATGAATATAGCAAGAAAAAGTGAACAGCCCAGTGCAAAGGTGGGATGAAGGAATAGGAATGTTTGACGCGGGGCAAATTAAGAAGAGAAAGGCATACAATGACAATGGTGATCTTGGCTATTGACGAGGGGCAGACAATACAAGTCGTGTGTTTGACTTCCTTGTAAGGATATTAGTGCAACGCCCTTGCAATGATACGTTGCACGTCTTGGTGAATGGGAGAGTTTGACAATAGAAATCGGGATGTGAAAAAAAAGTGAATAAGATGGGGGGAAGGAAAAGAAGAAGAAGAAAAAACTGGAGTGGATGGGAATACTTTGACTTTGGAGGCGGAAGGGCGGCAAAGGGTGGTTGGAGACCAAAACCCAAGAAGAAAAAGAAAAAAAAACCTGGAGACGCCAGAGAAGAAAACTGAGGCTCAGCCCAGAAGGACGCGACAGTTTAGTGGAGGAAGCGGATGCATGGACCGGCAGAAGCGTGAAACGGCAGTTCAATGGAGTTGGAGGTCCAGGCAGTGGAGTCCACAATGCCTCTTTAGTGGGAAATCTCGCCCTCCTGCTCTTGCAAACACTGCGAGCGCAGAGTCCAAGCCCACTTCCCCCAGCTGGACCCTACAAAATTGTTCGCACCACAAGGCCACAGGGTCATCCATGGGGGTGGGATGGGAAGCCGCAGCAGGCATCAGGGTAATCCCGACATCTCCAGATGAGAGAGGGGGGCTGTGTAAGAGGTAGACGAAGCGACCTCATGACTTTGCATGCATTTGGGTCTTGGCCCTTTTTTTTTCTTCTCTCCTTCGAGTCATTCCCCCATCTCGGGACAAACGGCAATTAAGAAATAAATAAAATAAAAAAATGACTTTCTTTTTGAGCCTACTAAGGCCAAGCCGGATAGGCCGAATAGAGAGAGGAGGGGGGGAAGATGATGAGGGAATGTCAAAGATGAAAGTGAATGGTCACAGAAACAGAAAGAACAGTAACAATCGAGAACGGCGAAAAGAAAAGAGAACAAAACCACTTTGAATGAAACGTCGTCAAGTAATGAAATAGAATGAAAAAAACATACCTAGATGAATGGTGGAAAGGTCCCGTCTGTTGCTGTTCAACTAAAGCCATCGTACCACAATTTGTTTCAACAATGTTTCGTCTTAATATTTCAACAGTCGAGTATGTGGGAAATTATCTTCGTCTGTTGTCTAAAAAAGCTTCTTCTCGTCGTCTTTGTTGTACTAATCGAGGATGATATCGTGAGATCACAGATGTATAGTGAGAGTCAATGACAAGTTCTTTGGGGTTGAAGTCGGTTGTGGAAATACGAATATTAATATAATTATCGTTGTTCGTGTAGAAGAATGAAGGGGAAAAACAAGCTTCAAGGAATTTTTCATCCATCACATTCTGCGCATCCCCCTGACCTTATAATAATCCTTCCCAAGACCAGACCAGACCAGACCAGACCCTACCATATCTTGTTAAGTTCAGTAGTCGACTTGGTTATTCGACCTAGACGTGAGAGTGGCTCAAATTATTGTCCCAGTCCTTGTTGCCTGTCATCCACCTCCCGCACGCCACATTCGTCGACGTCACCCCCATCACCCATTCGCAGAGCCCGTCATCGCTCGTCGTCATCGCTACCCAAAAAGAGCCGTCAAACCACCACGCCGCACATCACCATGCCCCTCACTTTAAACCCCGGCCCTTTTAAAATACCATCACTACCTCGCTAGAATAAGCTTAGTCGCTTCGTCTCGCTCTCCCCTCGGTTCCCTCCACAGCCAGTCGGGATGCTTCAAGCCCAGCTTAGCCCAGCCATTAACTTATCCCTCCCACATTCTCTTCCTCATCCTCATCTCCCCCTTCAAACGTTATCCGATCTGTCCATCATTGTATCGTGATTCCCACTCACCCCTCCAGCTTCATTCCTGACCTTTTCCTCCGTCTGCCCACTCACTTCATCAGGGCTCTGTCCTTAGTCATCCCCTTGCCTATCAAACATCGACAGACCAGACCATTCACCATCAGCTTTTCCAGTCCACTATTGATAGCCTGGTGATCGCTTCCCACTCAGTCCGTTTCTCATACGGCCAGTTCGCGAATCCTTTCATCATAATTTCTGTTCTCACATCAATCGAGATCCTTTCATCATGCGGACCATTTCACCTGCCATGAACACCCATGGTCTGTCGTTATTGCATCTAGACTGGCATAAGTTGTCATCGCATAATTCACAAATTCCATCCTTGGCCGATTAGAGTTGCAACCCACCCACAAAATAACCACAAGCTCCAATTATTCCATCAGAAGCCCCATCACGCATGCAACGGACCCTGCATCCCATCATTCCAATCAAGCCAGACCGTCTGAAATGCTCAACCCTAAAGGTGACTTGTTACATCTCCTTCACATATCTTGCTGGAAGCTGCGTAGCTTTGCCGTAGCTTGCTCGTACATCTGCTGTCGCTCCGCCAGTCCCTCCAAAAATCCAGCCATAGCTGTCTCCCGTTCTGTTCCTTTGTCGGAAACTATCTCCGTAAGACTTGCCGTCTTTTGGTAAAATTGGCGGCTGTCCTTCTTGCAGCGATTTGCCAGTTCTAGTCGTTCCTTAGTGAATCTATGGTTGATTCGTTCCAGGCAACCTTCACTGTTCTCACGATACAGATCAGCTCCTTGCATGATGGCCACCTCCTTTGATCTGAGGTGACTGGACATGATCTGTGTAAGTTGTCAGTATTGTATGGCATATTGTCTCGTGTGCCTGTACAGCCATACCTTGACTGCCTGTTGCAACATCTGTGCTATTCGGTTATCCAGCTCTTCAACCTCCTTCTTATGGCCCTCGCCAGGCAGGCTCCCATCACACTGGCTTGTGTTTGTTGTCTCTTGGGATTGTGCTCTTTGTTGACCCCCAAGCGAGGCCAGCATCTTTTGATGAAGGCTCTCATTTGAGATAAAGACATCAGGATTGCGTTCCACCTCTTTATGGGCGTTTTTCCCGGTCTCTGTCTTGCTTTTATCTTCCAAGGACGCTGCTGCAGCCAGTCCGATATGATACGCTTCTTGCAGGTTGCCTTCGTCAATCGCCGATGATCCCTAACCACCAAATCGATAACCAGGCTGAGGCTTCCCGCGTCTAGCTGGTTGTCTCCGAACACTCGCTCCTTCTGCAGCCTTCGGGCTCGCGACTTTGCGTTGCTGAATCTCGCGTGGAGAGGTAATCATTTCATTTGGAACGGGACTTCCTACTTCGCTGACACTGAAACTTCGTGAGATCTTGCTGTGCTTTCGAGTAGCTCGACTCGTGACAGGCTGGACTCTTGCCGCTTCTTTTTCGTCTTGACGAGACTTGTTTGGTTTTTGAGAAATCTGTTTCATAACAGTGTTCGGGTCTCGCGCTTTGAGTGCGACTGATGAACGCTTGGGCTGCTCAGCTGGAACAAGGACTTTGGCAGGTTCCATTACGTGGGCCAAGTCCTTTTCAATTATCACTTTCTGGCTGGAACCATCCTGGGGCGTCAGATTATATGGTTTTTTCGACGTTTTGGAAATTTTCTGAGAGTGCTCAACCCAATGTGGGTTCGTTGGGGGCATTTGTGTGGAAAGTCGTGTTGCTGGTCGACTGCTTTCTTCCAGCTTCAAGAGACCAGCTACCTGCTTATGTGGCGGGGACGCGGTCAGCGGGATATCGTTGTCAGAGGCAGAAGATGTCTCGCTGCTAAAGTCGCTCGACAGAATGATTGGTTTGGCTATCGCATGTGTTGCTTGCTGGACTGAAGGCTGCACCCCTGCATCAGCATCCGCAGACCCTTGAGATTTGGCTATCTTCTGTGCTGTTCGCTTCGGTTTTTGGGACGCGGCTGTCGGGACAGGTTGCTGCACTTTCTGATCGCGAGTCTTCTGTTTCTTCTTGGGTGGTTCCTTTGAAGTTCCAACATTTGGGTTCCTCTTACGAGCAGATCCCTTGGGGGGCTTCTTTCTATCGCTTGAGGCTGGAGAGGCCGATGCTTGTGCTGTATTTCGCAAGGCTGTGACCAACGACATTCGGGTTGGAGCCTTGGCTTTCTTGGGCACTGGAGTTTCTTTTATTTGCTGCGTTTTCTCGTCAAACTCGATTGGAGCCTTGGCTCGCTGCTTCCTCTTTTTGCCTTTTATATCAATCATAGTATCTGGCTGCTCAGCATCTTTCTGATCCATTGTTGGGGCATTGATAGACCCATCCCTTGCTTCCTCTGGGAGATTCATCACCTCAATTTGATTTTGTTGTTTAGTTTTTTTTCCTACTTCAATTGAAGAAGATGGTGCTTCAGATTCGAGATCGTCTTTGAGCAGTTGGTGCATTGACTTCTTCTGTCTTCTTGAGGGGACATTCTTTTCATGCAGCTTGGTAGAGGTTCCCAGGGGCGTAGGGTCATGCGTTTCTTGTTCTATTTCACCGGAGGGGGGCGGATTAGACGGTTTCTGCGCGAGTGATCGAGGGGGAGTGGCTCGGTAGAGTTCCTCCATGGGGTAATGGGTGACGGGACTCTGGCGAGGTTGATTGCCCATTTTTGCATTAGATCGTCCGAAGCTTTGGGTGCCAAAGATTGATTCGAGAGGGTTTCGTTCTTGAAAAGCCCATTCAACTTCTTTTGTGTCACGCAGCTCAGGCGAACTGCGTCTCAGAGTGGAGGCCGTTTCTGAAAAGTCAACTCGGCCACCGACAACAGGCACTTCGTCATGTTTCCCTCCTGGAAACCCTTGAGGGATTGGCACCGTATCGGGCAGTTGATCTTGTCCTGATCTAGGACTGGACAGTTGTCCGAACGAATCTTGATCAAAAACCCATATATCTCTCGGTGTTTCTCCTGCGAGAACAGGTGAGCTACGGCGGGTGTTGGATCCTGCTTCAGACCAGATGAATTCGTTCTCCTTCGGAGATTGTGCTTTGCCCTGACTTGGATTAATCAGGTTAATAAGGTCAGCGTCTTTGATGTCATTCACATATTCATCAGTGCTTGAGACCACTTGAGTAGAGTATGGGTTTTGGGTTGTTGCGGGTGCTGCATCACTCGGGTCTTTATCTCCGGCGGATGTCGGCTTTTGGGATTGGCTCTTATTGGGAGACTGAGAATGACGACTGGTGGGTGTGGTATCCAGCTTTCCGAACTGTGTTGGCTGTCGTTTAGGCTTCCCACCTTTGGCTGTCTTGCTACTTTTCTTAGGGGGCATGGCAATCGAGGGTTTCTACTGGTGGTGTAAGTGAACGGTTTCCGAGCTAGAGAATTGAGGTGTTGCAGAAGATGCCAGAAACTCACAGAGAAGGGTCGCTGAATGATGCAAATGATGGAAGCACTTGAAGTTTGTTCTTAGTCGATTCTTTATCAATTCTGATAGTCACTTGCAAGACAATCGCCTGTGTGTTGATATGAATCGAGTGTGGCTTTGAAATTTCCAAATAATGATCTTAGATTATCTGAAATCTTTGAAGTGACAAGATTTTTTTTTCTTCGTTGATGGAGTTTCTAAAGAGTGATTGCCGGCTGAGCATGAAATAATTGGGAAGGTGCGGTGCTGGTGAAGAGAGGAAGGAGCATCATTGTTGCTAGGTAGGTAGGTATGCAAAAACATAACAGGCAAGAGCATGAGAATTGAAGCAATGTATAAATTCGGCCACTTACTCTCGTAACTTATGTTGCGGCTACCTAGGTAGGTAGTACCTAATCAATTGACAAAGGGACACTGGAATTCATCCCAGATGGAGTTGAGAGAAGAGGATTTCATCACGATAATTCACAAAGTAACTATCTCTTCCATCTGAGGCCGAAATATTGTTGCTGGTAGATCTATTACTCCATGACCGACTCTACTATATCGATCTTGTCTAGTCCATTCTGAGATTGATACTACAAGCTCTTGTGCTATTACATATCCATGGGAACTCTTCACCAAGTAGGACGTAATGCAAGTCTAAGGTGATGACTATGTGACCTAAATGTTACTCCGAATGTCGTCCCGTAATTTGAGCCCATGCACACCTGTGGTCAACACGATATCCTGAGATACCATTTTACTGTCCGAACTCCGTGTTCATGCTGACAATCCCGTTGCTTTTGGGCTCAGATAAAACAAAATACCTTCAATCCCGTTCCATCAGTGGACCTCAGGACAGGATCGGGCTTCGGAAATGACACTGTTCCGTCCCCGACCAATCATGCTGTCATCGCCTGCGTGGCACCTTCATTACTCAGCAAGCATTGGCGGACTTGAGGAATGGGCCAGGGTGAAGTATCCCCGCAAAATCCGCTGTCTCATGATGCATGCTGTTGACGTTTCCAAACTTATATCTTCCCTTGCGTCTCAGTTGAACATCGATCTCTCTTCCATTTGTGGTATCATTCTAACATAATACACTTGATTAGCTTCTCCGTGAGATCCATTCGGATATTGACAACAAGCGGATAAACTAACACCGTTATTCAAGCAATAGGTAGCTAGGACAGATCGCAATGGAGACACAAACGGTCGCCGACGGTGCCGTTGAGGATTGTTGCCCTATTGCCGCCATCCGCAAACTCAAGGTTGTTAGCAAAAGAGCTTCATCAGCGAACTACCCGCCAATCACTTCCATTCCGCGCACCTCAGAAAAACGACTCGAACTCGCTAGAGATGGCCCTACCGATGGCGACACGCCGACTACGCATCTGTACCTTGCATATGGTTCCAACCTAGCAGCCGAAACTTTTCTTGGTGTTCGAGGCATCCGGCCTCTGTCTCAAGTGAACGTCTCAGTGCCAACTCTGGAACTCAAGTTCAACCTTCCTGGAGTTCCTTATCGCGAACCCTGTTTTGCCAACGTCGACTTCAGGAAGATTCCGGATCATCCCAAATTGCCTCCCAAAGTGCCCCCAATTAACCCACCACCATTCAAGCCACCGCATGCAGCTGCTAAGTGGGATGATGGTTTAGTCGGCGTCGTTTATGAGGTGACGGAGGAAGACTATAGAACCATCATTCGTACAGAGGGCGGAGGCGTTGGCTATAAGGAGATCGCTGTGCCTTGCCTTACCATTCCACCAAAAATCTCCATCCCGGAGAAGCCTTTCCCAGAGATTCCCAAGCCTTTTATCGCGAAGACCTTGTTCGCACCACAAATCCCCGACTCCGACCTTCCTGACGACCCTCGCAAGAAGAAGTGGTGGTATCGCTTTCTCATCGGTCCGCACAGAGATCCCAATTACGCTCAGCCTAGCGCTCGGTACCTGAAGCTTATCACGGATGGTGCAAGGGAACATGAGCTTCCTGATGGCTATCAACGATGGCTCAATTCGCTCCAGCCATATACCATCACGACTTGGCGTCAGCAAATTGGCGCCTTCCTTTTTATACTCTTTAACATTGTCATCTTCTTGGTCATTATTCTCGGATCCAGACTATTTGCTGATAAAGACGGCAAAGTGCCTCGGCGGTTGGCCATCGTTATAACGGTGCTCTTCAATGTCATTTGGATGTCCTATGACACTTTCTATAAGCCGGTCTTTGGAGACGGAGAAAGGACGGAAGGGGAGGACAAGAGCTTGAGTAGCAATTGGACAACTCTAAAGTCTGCAAAATGGGTGCAGCTGGATGAGGAAAAGGTGGGCTTATTGAGTGAGTTTGATTGATCGATGTATCCTTGCATGGTTGGCGATATGCAGAAGCTTCAATATTGGTTGGGGTTGGAGATGCATCTATGTTTGTTGAGCCTTAGCGTATATCGAACATGAGCGTTTTAATGATTACTATATAATACTACATAGTACAAATTGAATACAGGACAGGATCGAAGATGATCTGACTCTGAAAGAATACGAGAATTAGTTCTAATTTCGTATAAATAATGATCTTCTAACTGTTGCTGTTGTCAGATGTCAATGCCCCAGGCTTACCCAGCCATGATAACATCACGCGACTTCTATAAACCGAGATCCAAGGATCGGAATTAGGGATCAACTACAGGTGTTTTATATTTGGCGACAGGGCTCTGTCCTGTCCCTGGATTGGACTGCATGTAATCTATACGGACCTTGCCCATAATCCTTGATTCCTTGACCAAAAGGGGTGCTGAATCCCTGCTCGCCAACCACTTCACATGTGAAAATCTTCAATGTTTCAACGTTAGCTGTTGGGGTCCTGTCAAACAACATCGTCGTCTCGCCATTTTTACATGTGAAAGTCGCCTCGGCCGGTCGGACATCGGTGCCTCCGAAACCCATCCTCTTGTCCATGACCTTTAAGATATCCCTGATTGCAGAAAATCAATTGGAAATGATGAGACGCTTGACCTCATAGGGCAAGCGGTGAGGTGCCGCCACTTTCTGCCCAGCTGTCATTGTGGCTGGCTCCAGGGGTTCAACAAGCTTGGACAGCTGAATTGTAGTAGAGGCAAAACGGTTCTTATACCAAGCTACCCCTCAATCTATCTTGGACTTTCCGACCCTTTTGTCCTTCGCATTCCCATTCAGTTTACTTGATCATTTTTCCATCAGAGCGCGTATGCTTCGTTCCCTTTCTCTTCGAACCTCATCCATTATCAGCAAGTCAAGAAACATTACAACCTTCCCGCGTTACTCTACAGCAACTCACGGCAACATGGCGAACTTGGGCGACCACCAGAAGAAGCACAAGGTGACAATCGTGGGATCCGGTAACTGGTAAGCCCTTCCGTTCATCCGAGACGCATTGAACAGCCACTGACTTGTGCAATGATCATATAGGGGTTCGACTATCGCCAAAATTGTCGCCGAAAACACTCGTGCAAACAAAGATATCTTCGAGGAGAAGGTTCAGATGTGGGTCTATGAGGAAGAAGTGACGATTTCCAAAGACTCCAAGCTATATGACGAGGCGATAGGCGACAAGCCCCAGAAGCTCACCGAGGTCATCAATAAGCATCATGAGAATGTTAAATACCTGCCCGGTATTTCGCTGCCCACCAATCTTGTTGCCAACCCGTCCATCCACGATGCCGTCAAGGATTCGACTATTCTTGTCTTCAACTTGCCCCACCAGTTCATTGCAAATGTCTGCAAGCAGATCAATGGTCATATCCTGCCATATGCTCGTGGCATCAGCTGTATCAAGGGTGTCAATGTCTCTGACGAGGGTGTGAGCCTGTTCAGTGAATGGATTGGTGACGGATTGGGCATCTACTGCGGCGCTCTCAGTGGTGCTAACCTGGCACGCGAGATTGCCGAGGAGAAGTGGTCAGAGACGACCATCGCATATGACCCCCCTGCGATCGACAACAGCAGAGCTCCCTCGCCTCAGAATGGAAGCCCTCCTCTTATCAAGGAACCGACCGAGATCCAACACAAGGATGTGCGTGGAAGAACTTCCAAGACCAAGCTTATCGCCGTGCCGCCTGAGTATCCTCCTCTGGATCAAGACGTTTTCCGTACGCTCTTCCACCGCCCTTACTTCCATGTCCAGATGGTGTCCGATGTGGCCGGCGTGTCTCTCAGTGGTGCGCTGAAGAACGTCGTCGCTCTTGCGGCCGGTTTCGTGGACGGTCGTGGTTGGGGTGACAACGCCAAGGCCGCCATTATGCGAGTCGGCTTGATGGAGATGGTTAAGTTTGGCAAGGAGTTCTTTGGCGAGACGGTACACACGTCCACGTTCACCGAAACGTCTGCCGGTGTTGCTGATCTGATTACATCCTGCTCTGGCGGTCGAAACTTCCGATGTGCAAAGATGTCTGTTGAGAGGAACATCAGTGTTCAGGAGGTTGAGAAGCAGGAATTGAATGGTCAGAAGATTCAGGGCACAACCACAGCTGAGGAGGTCAACAGTTTCTTGAAGGCACGAGGCCTGGAGTCTGAGTACCCTCTGTTTACTGCCGTCAATGATATTCTGCATGGAAAGTCCAAGGTAGACGATATTCCTGGCCTGGTACAGGATTCATGAGTGTATGAGGAGGTGGGATTGAAGGGTATTGGTCAGGCAGGGTCATAGCATTGTGGGGTTTGGTATTAAAATGGTGGTACTTGGTAGGCGAATTGGAAATGACAAGCGGTTCAGTGTATGCTGCGTTTTCTTCCTCCGTGTATTTACAGCGTTGGGTATATGTATGAGAATCAATTGCTGTTGATATCAGCTGAGTTGTGTCACGCCATGTGTGTATATGTGTGGTCTTGGGTCCTATGGTTTCACTGATTCTTCCAAGTCGTTCGTTTTCCCACCGGGCCGAAGACCTATCTGAGCAATCATTCGGTAGAATTGGCAGCTATTGGGCCTGACTGGTGGTATTGGATCACTGGGACTATCTCTACATGGGTTGTATTGTTACCATTCTGATGCTAGGACATATTTTATAGGTCAGTCCGGGGCATAAGAAGGTGATGGAATCATGGTAACTTAGCTCTGATGTAGTGGCTCTGCACTTTGAGGCAGATGATAATATTTTGTTGTGTCTGAGCAAATGTGAATAAGGTCAGGCCGTTACCCATATGTTTAGCATGAAGGTTTAATTATAACCCTATATCATACATAATATTCAGCACATACATTTACTTTAAGAAATGGGCGTCTCGAACCATCGTTTCCAATATCTAACAATTGCTATATAACAATATCGCTATATCCTACCTATTCAGGCATGGAATGGATAGGAATGCTGTAGGGTAAATTCACATGAACAGAGCCCCAAGCAACCCGCCGTGATCGGCAGATGATCCCCCCGCCAGCTGGGGCTGGGCCTGGGCCTGGAGAGCTTCTCCGCACAAGAACCAGCATATTAGAAGCTCGGATGGATCCATTTGATCTGATCTGATCTGATGGTCATGATATGATGCACAAGGTCATGAATTGCTGTCTCCATAAATGGCAGTTAGGAGAGCAAACGGTATCTCGTACAATTGGAGTATCCCTATCTTTTGTTCATTTGATTAAGTATCTCATCCAAATATCTCAGCCAGTAGTTTCTAACGTGAGAATCTCAAGCGTAGCAACAGCTCCGAAGTTTTTCACACTAATAAAAGCTTCGTTTTTTTGATAGTGTTAGTAGGAAACCCCACATTAAAAGCAACTAACGAAAAAAAGAAAGTATTGAAAACAGAGTGATGGGAAACGTGCAAGGAGAGAAAGGCGAGACGAATTCGGAGATGTGAGACTATCCCCCACTCTAGCACCTCGTAGCACTTGGAACAAGGGCGAAAACAGCCCAGCTAATGCACGGGTAGTTCAAGGATAAGGTGGTAACCTACGCCGCAACAGGAGGAGGAAGAGAGAGGAAGACATAGATCGCGTGTTGGTGACGTAATGACTCGCATAAACAGGCTTTAGTAGCATGTGAAGAGACTTTTCTGTCTTTTGTTTCTGTCTCTTGTCATTGATGAATCACACAATTAATACAATCATTAGTCAAGGATGAGGGCAAGTCAACTCAGGATAATGTTACATGAGCAGCAACAGACTGCCTCTAGCCTCATTACAGTTGACACTGTAATACTTGCTAATCACTAAGCACGAAGGTACAGTACTCATTCCCCCCCTCACTACCTACCTAGTAACCAAAGCTTCTCAAACCGTCCAAGTGCCCCCTCTCATGAAGCTTCTCCCAGGATCGTGGCTGATTTTGTTGTTGTGCCTTGAAAACCGCTCATGGACTAGTCCAACTCAATTGACCGCTTCGCGTCCTTGTCGTTTCTTTCTCATGTCTGGCTGCGTTCATGCTCCAGGGGGAAAGACGTCTCATTTGTTTATCTGCTTACGACCTAATTTTTTTCTTTCTTCTTTTTTTGCTCTTCCTTACCATTGGGGGCTAGACTACCTAGGAACATCATCCGTGCCTTGAATGTTGGCTTGGAAAGAAAAGCCCATCGCTCTTCCGCCAAGTTGGCTAAACGAGACATGGGGGTTAACTAGGTCACGGTCTGTTGGATTGTTGCTTTGACTCGAGTGAAGGCATTTCCCTTATTGCTGACTTCAGGAGATTGATAAGGAATAGGAACAATTGGTGATTTACTGGTACTGTAACCAATAACTCAACCCATGCATAAGCGATGGCGAGCTGTTAATACTCAGACAACTACCTACCCATATCAGTAAGTCATGGATAACTGACAGGTTTACCGACTGCATCTTGATACTAAGCACATCGCCCAACCCAACAAAAAAAAAAACACATAAGGAGGGGTGAAGAAGAAACTCGAAAGAAACCGGATATCAGCCTCAAGATCCCGACTTGACCTGGCCTGACCTGACCTTACCTGACACGGCCCTGCCTTACCATACTTTATTTCTCATGTGCATACAACTGATAGCATAGCTTAGCACAGCAAAGCAAAGCAAAGGATATCCATCTTGACCGCTTGCTCCGCAGCTTCCGCCTTGTCAACGTGATTCTATTTACTTCCCTGTGTTCTTGGTCCTACCTTGTCGATGCGTGTTCCACGGTGTAGCGTGTTTTCCATCTTCTTGTACAAATTACCCATGGTCGCCGAGATAGTAATAATGGCTTGAGAATGACGCCTCTTTCTTTAATCCCAAGTGAAATTTTGAGTCTTCCCCCCCATCTTTATTCCTATTTCTCTCACCTCGTTCTTTTACGTTTAACTTATCCGACTTGACACTCAATCTTTTAGGGTCTGCGTTGCAAAAGGAGGAAGGAGACGGCAGTCCATTACTGCTTGTTTTTCTTTTTCTTTTTCTTTTCTTTCTTACCTCGCCATTTGGTCATCTCCCTTCCTCCTACTCGTACTCCTCCTCCTCACCATCTTGCTTCCTCCCCTCATCCTCCCTTCGCCTCTTTTTTAACCTCTTTCCAATACTCACCACGCCGCTCGCTTTCTCCAACAGATCGACACTAGATCCTACCGCGTACATACATAAATTCACAGCCTGTACCTGAAGCTAGTAAGACACATCCTGTATTCCTCCAATCTGTCTTCCCATTGACACCCTCATCCTTTATTTCTCATTCACCTAATGCCCTAAGTGCTATTCTATTCTTTCTTCAATTGCTCTTGGCCTGTTTCTTTTGAGGCAATCCATTATCTTTCTCTTCGGCCCTCAACAATTCTCTCTCTTCTCTTCCCCTCTCTCGTTTGTCTGTCGATCCCTCCAAGATCCTAGATCCTAGATCCAAGCACAGATCTCCCCTGGTCGTGCAAGCACTCAAGTCCACTAAAAAGTTCAATCCCCCACCACCCCAAAAAAGCCGTTGTCTTACAGTCCGTCAGGATACTCCACAGCCATAGACACCTTACGTAGGTGATAACGCTACTGCTAAACTTGGAATTTACCTTGTTGTCGTCTCGTTGGAGCGGGCCTGAGAGGTGACCGGGGTTCGTTGTTGCTGTACTTGTTCGTCTCATCTCGCGGGGCACGCAGCTCTCGCTTTTCTTTCTTTCATCATGAGCCCACCACACACCATGACATCTAACGAGGTTTATTTGCTGCCGCTCAACGATGATGGCTCGCCGCAGGTGGCCGGCGAGTACATCTATCTCGCGCCCAGGACTGACGATCCTGTAACAATCCGTTTCGCTATTGAGGGAACCTCTTCCATTTGTCGTCATGGCAGTCTCTGGGTCAACATACCCGAGAAAGGACAGGAATTCAGGCGCGACCAGTTCCGCGAGTACAAGTGAGATTCTATCCGACTTGCTAATAATTGAAAGCTGGGAATCTCAATTATTGTTCAATGAAGCTCTGGACACACGAACTGACTCTCATTGCTATCTAGGCTCACCCCCGACTTCAATCGCACCATCGAGATTTCTATTCCCATCTATCAGCCAGGTGCATATGCTTTCTATACCACCTATGCTGAGCTTCCCAATCTCGAGAGAGAGATCAGCTCGACAGACACCGACAAAGAGGACTTAAAGAAGACACCGCTATACTACATCGATGTAGCTCCTCGACTTAAGCTTGATGGCAGACCCTTGCCCTTACCTGCTCTGTCTCTGTTTTCTGTCATCAGCAAATTCATGGGTAAATACCCCAATGATTGGGAACGTCATTTGCGAGGTATTAGCGAGCGTGGTTACAACATGATCCATTTTACACCTCTACAGATTCGTGGCGAGTCCAATTCACCTTATAGCTTATACGACCAGCTTGGTTGGGATCCCGCTTGTTTCCCAGCTGGCGAAGAGGACGTCAAGAATATGGTGGAAAGTCTGGAGCGTGATCACTCCCTTCTGAGTCTGACTGACATCGTACTCAATCACACGGCAAACAACACTAAGTGGCTTCAGGAGCACCCCGAGGCTGGTTACAATCTGACTACTGCCCCCTGGCTAGAGTCTGCTTACGAACTTGATACCAAGCTTCTTGAGCTGAGCAGTAATCTTGAGAAGCTTGGTCTTCCTGTAGAGCTTAAATCATCAGATGACCTGCTTCGCATCATGGATGCCATCAAATCAGAAGTCATTGCCAAGATTCGACTTTGGGAGTACTATGCTGTTGACGTCGATCGTGATGCTGATGCAGCAGTTGAAGCATGGTCTAGTGGGAAGAAATACAACCCACAGGATCCTGACGACTTTGGCAAGAAACTTGACGCCATCAAAGGCGTTGAGTCGAAAGATCAAGTTGAGTTTGTGAAAGAATTTGGTCTAACTGGACTCGACCGCCTGGGAGAGCGATTTCGACGTCGAATTGATCCCGAGTTCGCCTCGACATTTTTGTCGGCCGTTCTGGACTCTTCGGCCGATTCTGCCGCTGCACGAGCCAAGATAGTCGACATTCTGAACATTGTCAATGTCCCCTTCTACAAAGAATACGATTCCGAGGTTGACGACATTCTCCAAGGTCTTTTCAACAGAATCAAGTACGTTCGACTCGATGACCATGGCCCCAAGCTTGGTAAAATCAATAATGCCAACCCTCTTATCGAGTCCTATTTCACACGTCTGCCCAAGAACGACACCACATCGGCGCATAAGCCAGGAGAGCTTGCTCTGGCAAACAACGGCTGGGTCTGGGCTGGAAACGCCCTTGTTGACAATGCTGGCCCCGAATCGAGGGTTTATCTTCGACGTGAAGTCATCGTCTGGGGCGACTGTGTCAAGCTCAGGTACGGCTCCGGACCTCAAGATAATCCCTGGCTGTGGGAGCATATGACAAAGTATGCTCGCCTGCTAGCCAAGTATTTTGCTGGTCTCAGAATTGACAACTGCCATTCTACTCCCATCCATGTTGCTGAGCACATTCTGGATGAGGCGCGTCGCGTGCGTCCGGATCTCTATGTTGTTGCCGAGCTTTTCACCGGTTCCGAGGAGATGGACTACGTCTTTGTCAAGCGACTTGGGTTGAGCTCTCTCATTCGTGAGGCAATGCAGGCCTGGAGCACTGCAGAACTTAGCCGGCTTGTACACAGGCATGGCGGTAGACCTATTGGAAGCTTTGAGGTTGATGAGGTTTCCAAGTCTGACATTCGATCGCCGACAGGCAGCCCGGCAAAGTCCAAGAATGGTGTCACAAACGGCCACGGGGAGTGTTCTCGAGAGATTATTCGAACGATCAAGCCAACCCCTGTACACGCATTATTTATGGACTGCACTCACGACAACGAGACTCCTGCACAAAAGCGTGATGCCCGTGATACCCTACCTAACGCTGCGCTTGTGAGCATGTGCTCTAGTGCGACTGGTAGCGTCATGGGTTACGATGAGATCTATCCCAAGCTTATTGATTTGGTCAACGAGACTAGGCTCTACACCTCCGCTTCATCAGGGCCCAAGCCTATTAAATCTGGCGGCGGCGAGAATGGAATCGGCGGTGTCAAGAAAATCCTGAACCAGATTCATACTCTGATGGGCAAGGATGGATACGACGAAACTCACATCCACCACGAGGACCAATACATCACCGTTCACCGAGTGCACCCCGAGTCTCGCAAGGGATACTTCCTTATCGCTCACACTGCGTTCCCTGGGTATGGTAACGGCAACGGAGCTTTCAGTGCAGTGAACCTTACTGGCACAAAGGCCCGGCATCTGGGCAGCTGGATGCTTCAAGTTGATTCAGATGAAGAAGTTACAAAGGAGATCCTTGCGGACAAGAAATATCTGCGTGGCCTACCCAGCCGAGTGATTGACCTTCCCGGTATCAGGATGGAGAACAAGGGCGATGACACTACCATCACTGTCCGTGACGAGTTCCCACCCGGTAGCATTGCTCTCTTCGAGACTTGGATCCCTGCCGCTGAGCACTCCTCAGGCCTCGATAACTATGTCACGTCCGGCGCGAAGGCTGCCTGGTCAGAGCTCACCCTCACTGATCTCAACTATCTCATGTATCGATGTGAGCCTGAAGAGCGGGATGAGAGCGACGGCAAAGATGGTGTATATGATATCCCCGGCCATGGCAAGCTAGTGTATGCTGGTCTCCAAGGATGGTGGAGTCTCCTTAAAGACATCATCAAGGACAACAATCTAGCGCATCCTCTATGCCAAAACCTTCGCGATGGACAATGGGCCCTGGACTTCATCCTTCACCGTGTTCAGAGAATCAGTGCTATCCCCGGAAACGAGAGCCTGCGAAGCTCCGCACAGTGGCTCCAGGAGCGCTTTGATGCTATTAGACGCGTTCCCAGTTTTCTACTGCCACGCTACTTTGGTCTTGTTCTGCGAACTGCCTACCTTGCCAGCTGGGAAAGGTCTCTGGAACTCATGAATACGTCGGTCAAGGAGGGGCAATGGTTCCTCCAGAGCCTCGCAATGGTTAGTGTCCAGCAGACCGGATATGTCAAATCGGCATCGCTCTGGCCATTCAAGTTGGTTCCATCGCTGGCTGCAGGTTTGCCTCATTTTGCTGTAGAATGGGCCAGATGCTGGGGTCGTGATGTCTTCATCTCGCTTCGCGGCCTCTTCCTAGGCACTGGGCGATTTGACGAAGCCAAAGAGCACATTCTTGCATTTGCCAGTGTTTTGAAGCATGGCATGATCCCCAACTTGCTGAGCAGCGGTGATGCACCTCGGTACAACTCACGAGATTCTATCTGGTTCTTCTTGCAGTGTATTCAAGATTATGCGCAGTTCGCTCCTGAAGGTATTGACATTCTCAAGGCCAAGGTCAAGCGTCGATTCTTACCATATGACGACACCTGGTTCCCTACTAACGACGAGCGAGCCTACTCCAAGGAGAGTACTATAGAAGACGTGATCCAGGAAGCACTTCAGAGGCACGCTTCAGGTATGAAGTTCCGGGAGGCTAACGCTGGCCCTGAAATCGACCGTCAGATGAACGATGAAGGCTTCAACCAAGAAATCCATGTCGATTGGGAGACTGGTATTATCTTTGGTGGAAATCAACACAACTGTGGTACCTGGATGGACAAGATGGGCGAGAGCGAGCGAGCCGGTTCCAAGGGCGTTCCTGGCACTCCTCGTGATGGCGCTGCTGTTGAGATCACAGGCTTGCTGTACAGCACACTGAAGTGGCTCGCCAGACTTCAAAGGGAAGGAAAGTACGCTTACTCGAGCGTCGACAAATCTACAGGTGGCTCCATCTCCCTATCCGACTGGGCAGGCCTAATCAAGTCCAACTTTGAGCGTTGCTACTATGTTCCCTTGTCTCCTGATGAGGATTCCAAGTACGATGTCAACCCGGCGATTATCAACCGTCGTGGAATCTACAAGGATCTCTACAGATCAGGTAAAGAGTACGAGGATTACCAGTTGCGTCCCAACTTTCCTATCACTATGACGGTCGCCCCTGACCTGTTTGATGATGAGCACGCGTTGCATGCGTTGTGTTTGGCTGATTCCGTCCTTCGCGGCCCTACTGGGATGGCTACTCTGGACCCGGCCGACCTCAATTACCGACCCTATTACGTCAACAGTGAGGACAGCGATGACTTTGCCACAAGCAAGGGCCGCAACTATCACCAGGGCCCTGAATGGCTGTGGCCTACTGGCTTCTTCCTCCGAGCCTTGCTCAAGTTTGACTTGAAGAGACGAACCACTCCTGAAGGTCGAACTGAAGCCTTCCAACAGGTGACCCGACGCCTCAGCGGATGCAAGAAGATGATCAAGGAGAGTCCATGGGCTGGTTTGCAAGAGCTGACGCAGAAGAATGGAGAGTATTGTCATGATTCGGTGAGTGATGCAACAACCCGCGAAATTGGAATGGCAGAATTGCTAACCACGTAACAGAGCCCTACCCAAGCTTGGTCGGCAGGCTGTCTGATTGATTTGTACATGGATGCAATGGAAGAGCAAAAGAGTGGTTAAAGAGATGGATAGATACCAGGTCAAGTCTGATACCTAGTTTTAAACGATCATAAGCACGAGTCCGGCAATATACCTAATGAATATTCTATTCGCACATGCTGTGTCATTGTTCAGTGATTTGGCTACCATTCTATCAATCTCAGACCGAATTTCACGCACATTACAATGGAAATGCAGCTTGCCTCATTACAGGATGACATTCACTTTGCTTTTCTTACGCCTTCTTGTCTTAATCTTTCACATGGAATGCGGATAGATTAAACGTTGCAGCCAAGACACATGTCGTAGGTAGCCACACGATGAATTGTGAGAAATGACACTGAACCAGCCACAAGGAGAAAACGACAATCATTGCGAACACATGCGAAGCTTCCTTGGGATCCCTCTCCTCAGGAATCAACACATGGACCGTTACTCATAGATGGAAACGTATCTTCATTGATCACATATAACAGCACATACATAGACTTGAGTCGAGTGGTCAAAACCGTTGTGAAAACGATGAACGAATCAATGCCGATTTATAATAGTCAAGATCATGTTCTGTTACCACATTCCTCCCATTTCCATCCATACGCCAAAAGTTTCCAGGGGGGTCTCTGCATGCTAACGCCACCTCGCAAAATGAAGAACAAAAAACAAAACGACTGAGCACCAGATGCAACAAAGAATACAACGTTCCTATAGAGGAAATGGGTGTGGGGAATGCACAGTCAATACGGCACACCCGTCAACCTGAGAAAGATTGCATGTCCTCTTTTTTTGCTTCTTGATGGTCCTGCACTCCCTGAACCTTGCGTCAGAGACGCTTCCAATGAACCCCCTGTGTAGTGTGTTTTGGGTATCCGCCCCATAGAAATTCACATGAATGACAAGTCGAGAAAATAACAGGAAATAAAGAGTATAAGGCCGTGGGAAAAATCGGATCGAGTGCTGGTGTTCGCGACCCGTGTGATCGTTCGGTCATGAAAATATGTGAGATCTTGTTGTTTCAATGTGAAACAAAAAAATGTCGCCGAAGAGGAAAGGAATAAGGTAGATACAACACAACTCATCAAGATCGTCATGTTCGATCGCCAACAACCCAACGCTTCTTCTCCTTTGGCTTCTTTTCCTCAAAGCCACCAGTATTGCCGAGGAGAATACCGTTCGAGTCTCGGTTCGAGTCATAGGCAGCGGGATCATAAGGTTGAGATCCAACGTTGCCGGAATCCATGCCGGGCCCCCACGAGGGTCGAGAGGCAGAACCTGAGTGCTTCTGGCCCAGAGACGACTGGCGATCCTTCTTGCGGAGATAACGTCGACGCCAAATGCAGGCTCCAATCCAGATGCCGGCGATACCAACGACCATCACAACGATGAAAACCACCCACTGCCAGTGATTAGAGAGCCTAGAGACCGAGTCAGACAAAAGCAAATGATGCAGGAGTGTTCTGTGACCTACCAATCACCGCCTCCGCCGCTGTTAGATCCTGAGCTACTACCCCCAGTTGAGGCCGAGTTGCCTGTAGTCGAGGAGCCTCCGGTGTTCGTAGTACTGCTACCTTTGGTGGTGTCGGCAATAGTGACATCGCAGATGCTTCGGAACCAGTTTCCAATCGATCCTAGACCTTGGGTGGCGGAACAAGCATCGTCACAAACGCCGGCGTTACCAGTGGAAAATGCGGCGACTCTAGCATCAGCACAGAAACACGCGGTAAAAGCTGTCGCTCCAACTGCCTCGTCGATAGCGGGAGGCACGCAAGCACCGTTGGCATCATAAAGAGGTCCACAGGCAGTAGCGCAGGCGGGAAGAATTTGGGTGTTGGTGAAGGGAGGGATGGTAGTGACGGGTCCCTGAGCTAATACGGGCAAGTCACGTTAGCATGAGATAATTGAACTCTGGTCAGATATAAGACAGAATTCATACCCATTTTGAGCGTTGTCGAGTGAGTTGTTCAAACGAAATAGTTGGAATAAAAGACCAGAGCTCGAAGCGGCAGTCGTCGAGCTTTGAATGAATAAACGTGTGCGGGGATTGTTTACGGAGTTGTTTTTAGTCGGGGATGATTTGAGCCTGAAAATAGAGAAGAGGCTGATAGGCCTTGCTGGTTGGTTGGCTGTGGTGTGTTGACAACCACCTAAGAAAAGGCCAAGGCGGGCTTGCGTTCAACAAAGCGCTATTGATCAAGTCGTGTCGTCACCCAAGCCACGGCTGACTGTCCGAAGTCGTTTCTGTCAATTCTTTCAACCTATTTTCCTTCCACTCTTCCGGAAGTTGTCGTCGCTAGGGAAATGGTTAAACGGCGACAAATTGAATTTCAATAGAGTTTTCCGTCGGTCGGTAGTTGATGTTATTGACCGGTGGTCAAGAACGGAATGGGACAGAACGAGAGGCGATGTGTGAGTGATTGGAAGAGTAATCGATCGGCGAGAGTAAAGCGAACGGCACAGGCGATTGACGAGACCTAAGTCGAAGCGTGGTCGTAGGGCAGCGTTGGAGCTGCAACGGTCGAGGGAGGGGAAGAGGATGAAGGAGAAAGATTGAGCAAGGGAAGAGAGGATGGAGATGGATAAAAGGTGAGAATTTGGATGGATAGGTACTTGACTGAGTGGATTAGGATGGTGGTAAGCACAAGACAAAGTGGTAAGTAGTGGCTGTGGGCTGTGTCTCGCTCGTGTCGGTGTTTGTGTATGCGCCTAGGCCGCTGAACTAATGGAAGGTGGAAGGTGGGAAGGTACCATGTGCAGGTGGGTTGGTTCTGGTCTTGGTCTCGGTGGTACCTGCTACCTCAGAAATGCAAGTTTATTTGATCCAAATGAGACGAGAATAGAAGGCAGGGGCCGGGGTGCTTGCAATGCAGTTGATGGCGGGAAGGAAGAAAAAAAGGCCCAAAAGTGGGCAAGGGCGAGCTAGAATTACGAGAAGGAGCAAGGGAGAGTATTGGGGAAATGGAAAGAGCGGGAAATCAGGTTCAGGTACCGAATACATGCCCCGGTGAGTTTAGTCGCTTACTCTAAAATCGCTGATGACCTTGTGTTGCCCATTCTTGGCGGTTGTGTGCCCAGTTCTTGATGGTGAGTTGAACGGGAATGAACACGAAGTTGAGGTGATTTCTCGACCGCAAAATCGATGGCATACTTATCTTTTTACATTCCTCAATTCAATTCTTTCATCTCCTCTTTACTTCTTTTGATTTCAGTCCCGTCACAGTACATACACCTGGTATGGGAATCGCCCAGCCCCCCAATCAATAGATCATCCAACCTATCGGAGTGACTTGATCTCTAGGTAGTACCGGCTTCTCCGTTGCCCATTGTCAGGTACACTCGGGGCAAGATCGTGTATAAGAGAACCTTTGGCTCAGTTACAGGGTACATTGGAGAAAAGTACATTTCCAGTGTATCAAGACCCAAGCAAGCCGCCGGCCTGGGCTTGGTGGGTGAGTAACTCTTAGCTCCTCCAGTTTCTGCGCGCTATCAACAGTCTATTCATAACTGTAAGCTTTTTTTTTTTCACTTCTCCAGTGGTAGACCATGACGGGGAGTGCCGGAGGGTCGGCTACACTAGATGAACTCTTGAAATCAATTCAAGACTTATCTTGAAGTCGTGTCAGAGACCCCTTTTCCCCCCTTCTATCATATCTGAGTAATATATTTATCGCATCTGAAACTACGACCCTTCTTTTTTTCAACTTTTATTCATTTATTTTTTTTCTTGCTTGGACTGCTGATTTGCATTATATCAATCCACTATTTACCAACACTCTCGGAACAACGGTGCGCATCAGAAAGCGTCTCATATTTCGGTTGAGCACAGGGCGCTGACGTATTTGTAAAATAGATGCTGCTGGACAGTCAAAGATACTGCAATTGAGTACAACGTTGACTAACGCTGACAGAGTTCGTGTTCTCTTATGGCATACAAGGGAGGGGCTTGCAAGTCACTAAGGTTCGTGTAAGCAAGCTACAGAGATCCTCTTCAGAGATGAAAGAAACTGGCCTTCCTTTTTCATGCTGCGTGAAATTACTTGATGACAGCCAAGATACATCTGAATCTGAACTGCAGATTTCGGTAAAAAGTAAATAGTGTAATCAGAAGAAGGGGGGAGAGCAAGTTGGTTAAAAGTTAACCCTTTGATCGTCAGGTACATGCACGTCAGTAAATTGATGATGCAGTCATCAATCGGCCCCAATGTCACCAACATTCCTCTCCCACCAACCATCCCTTCGAAATCACTTCGGTTGGTTCTGCGCCATGATTATTTCTTCTCTGAACACCTTGTACCGTAATTTCGCAGTCCAGCATAAAGGTCACGATGGCATGTATTCACTTGCTCAAATCCCTCTTTTGTTTCTGTTGGATTCTCTCAGGACTCGTGACGTCTTTTCTCCCATCCCCATCAAACAACTTCAATTAGGAAATGCTAATCTCACGAAAATATGCAACTCTGGACCATGTGCCTCAGTTCAAACTACGGTTATCCCTGCGCTTCGTACCTGACGCCTTTCCCGCTATAGCCGTTATCGAACGCCACTGAGAATATCCCAACCAGAATTTCAGACTGCGAATTGCAATTTAACCATATATCGAACTATCCTATCCTGACGAACGTGATGTCCTATCTATGCTCTGATGGAATTTTGTGTCATGAATTGCCAGCACCGCTGAACACAGTCTTGGGGAACCATTTTTTTGGTAGAAAAAGCCGAGAACGGTGATGACGACGCCTGGAACAAAAGACTGTCTACCCCCTGTCTGAAGCCATCAATAGGACCACATCGTCATTCGCTGGCGGCCGCTTTGCCGGGATAGACCATAGAAGAAACGAAACCTGTCATTGACAAGCCTTGCCTTACGGTACATTATCTTTGGTTTTCAGTTCCCATCTCCCTATCTCCTCATCTCGCCCCTCTGTCAGGGTAAGGCTGGATGGAGAACACCCTCGTTTGTGAAGAGCCCCTTTCAGAACACTCCATCATGTTGTTCTCAGTTGTCCATCCCATGTTTAAACGGAAGAACACTCCCACTTCCCGCTGACCTGTCTAAATCTTGGCGTCAATAACGCAGGCGTCCTTAGTCCTATTTAGCTTGGCTAGACAGGGTTCGGCATCTTGATAGCCGGCAAGTGACAAGCTAGGGACAGCGCATGCTTGGACTATTTGAGCGTCCGTGATAATTAACCAGCTGCTATGAATGCAGATGGAGATATCACGGCATCATTTACAAAGCGGCATCGTTGATCTCATCGATTAATGATGGCTGATCAATTTGATCATCTCTACTTAGGACAATTTTCTCCACAGATCTGCAACTCTGTTCACATAAAAAAGGTCACTCCATTGAATTGAGTGAGTAAATTTGATTAACCCATCCTGCACTTCTCTCACTCTGAACTCACGGTTGTGGGCTGTAGGGTAGTCTCGTTAATGTCTTGAGATTCGACACTTGACGGTTATTTCCCACCGACAACACAATTGTTCACTGCTAACATATACCCCGACTTTCGTGTCATCCATATAACGCTCCAAATGAATCAGTTGTTCCTGATCAACTACTCTGTTTTATGTTTTTATACCCATATAAACCATCCGGTAGGACCCTTGTGGCACTGTTGACCTTTGCACTTATACCCATTCCTACGTTTCACGCATGCCTCATCTGGTCGAGAATAGCAGAACTGGCGGACAATCTAGGCCAGATCATATGACATCGCAGTGATATCACTCAAAACAGTCGAGATGTGACTTGAAAGGTTACCACGGGTTGATCGTAAGCAATATGGTGCAAGATTATGATATCAATTACACAACAGTAACGTCCTGGTGTTACTGTATGGGCTAATGCTTGTGCGAAGGCCACTGGTACAAACGAAAAAGCAGCTTGGCCTTAGATTCTTGCCGAGAAGCTTCCTGGTGATCATATTTCAAACCCAACAAGTTCCTCGAGGCTTGCGAGAAACAAAGGAACTATTTCGCGTCCAAACATCGAACGCCACGCAATGAAAAGGGGAGACCTGATCTGTAGAATGCCGTTGGCGCTCAAGTACTCTCCATACTTCATCACCGAGGCCAGGATACAGAGTTCTTGTCATGTATTCGTATTTCGTATCCTGTGTCCTGTGTAGGTACTCAACATTAATCCTTTCGATGTAGCTCCGGTGAAGGCAAAAGCACCCCTGAAATGACCAGTCATGCTCTTGTACGGGCAGCAGCAGTAAGCTTAACTCAAAAATGTTCTGCTGGCATGATAGATACGACTACCGAGGTGTATAGTTACATGACCCTGGCATAGCTCTGTAAGTTTGTACACCTTCTCGCAGAATGTGATTAAATGTCGTTGCATAATAACGCATTTTGACCAACGATAAGCGGACTCGATAACTCACTTATCGCTTTGAAACGGTCAAAGCTATTATTTCAGATCGTGGTAAGAGTATTGTCGTCCAAGATCTGACCATCGCTTCTCGCGACACCTCAATGCAGCATAGAATACTCCTGACCGAGGCACAGCGTCACCTTGTACAACTCTCCAAAACAATACATCATGAACTAGAATGCGTATTATGATTCTTTCCAAAAAGTGCCCAGGTAGTGCAGGAGGTTTCTATAGCTCGTCTAATACCAAATAGCGAGCTATTCAACGTCAATAGTCAAGCTGCATCTACCCGTACCTCCACCTCTGGACGCCTAACACTAATAAGTATCGCGATAACAACCAATCACATATATCAATAACCACCCCATATGACAGAAGACGCAGTGAGCCGGTAAGGGAACCAGCATAATCTTGTACTCGGGCAACGGGAGCCAACATCTAACCACAGTCGAATATTAATGCACTTGTGTCAACTCGTCACCTTGGTGGGACCTATATTTCTTAACGTGAGAAGTCAGGTAGTACAAACAAACTTGAGACAAGCCATTGATTTGAGTTTCGAACAATACACTGGCGCTGGGCGTCTTTGTACTATGCCGCCGATAACCATTTCCATATTGTTCAGATTCGGTGTAATGGGATGGGGTGTCAACGGGATGTGTAACTCGAGAGGAAAGAATCTGGAATAGAGCGCCGACTGAACCGGAGTTGGAACATCATTTCCGGGGGGACTTCTGAACATTAGACAACCATCTAGTGCTGATAATTCATATTTTTTGCACATTCATCTTGTTTTGGGAGGCAGCCGGATCTTTTGGGTGTGATCGAACACTATATGTCGACAACCAGCCTCACATTGTCACTCACGCATCGCGACCAACAACGGATGAACGAAGAAGAAAAAACACATCGAGGACATCTTCAACGGTCTCCGGGTCCCTATACTTCCCGCCCGACCATCAGATCATTCTTATCGAAACAACAAAGACATAGGGCGTCGTCCATCCATCACAAACGCCCCTCCCCCTTGCCACGCCACTTGTAAGAAACATTCCTCCCAAGTTGCGGTGTGAAAAAAGAAGACGGCGTTCCTGACTTGACGTCTACCAGTATTGTAAATAAACGGGAAAAAAGAGGTGCTCTTACGTTTCTAGAAACAATGGTGGGTGTGACCTCCTATAAGGGAGGGGTGGGGGGGACTGATGCGTACCAAACACACACAAGACAAGGCTTGACAAATCCCAGGAAGTTGGTTTTTTTTTTTTTTTTT
>JABGLY010000081.1:0-43064 GCA_013623525.1 Fusarium dimerum
AAAGGGGGGGGGGCATTGTATGATATCCTCCGTAAAATACCAGAGAAAAAAAAAAAAAAAAGAAAGAGTGGAGAATGAAGGATGAGGCAGAAAAATGATTGAGAGAAGAGAAGGGTAAGGTAAGCTAACAAAGACAAGGCGAGGTAAGGGATGATGATGATGATACAGTAAAAGAGGATGGTGTGTACGGCGGGTGTTGAATTAGCTACCTAGTTGCATAGGTAGAGTAGATATTAAGTCACCATACATTTGGTCTACATCACCATGATGACCACGGTTCAGTTAAAAATCATTCATTATATATGCAGCACTTGACAAACATGGAAGGGGTCAATAAATACTCCAACTTTACATCTCATCGCGGTCAGCATCAGTCCAGCAGCGAATACACAGTAGAGTCTGGCTTCAGTCCAGCCTCCGGTGCTTTCCCATCTTCAACACCATTCTCACACCCTCCCAGCCTCTAGACCACCCCCCCAGCCCTTTGAATCTAAAACACTCAACAAGCATCCCATCGCTGTCACTCACTGTTTTTTTTTTACCTCTCCAAGACAAAAAAATCAAGCCAAGGGAGATGCAGCGGAAAACTGACAGTCACATTCCCCTCTAATCCATCCGAAGTGGATGCAGTAGCCCCATTCCGCGATTATAAGCCCAAGACAGGGTGGGCGTATGCTACAAGGGGGTTTTACTGGATTACCGACGACGAGGCTCTCACCAATTGACAGGGTTACATGCACTCACCAGAGAGATTAAAAAATTGGAAGAAAGAAAAAAGGGAAAGGAAAGAATAATGTTCACATTAATGGTTTCAGACGTCCATCTCCAGCTCATACATACGCGCTGGCGGATACGGATCCCTCACCCGCGAAACATACCCTTGCCCTTGGTCTTGTCCCGACACACCGGAAACTAGATGAGTCCCCGATCCATTGCAGCTTTACCGCCTTGCGACCTCGGCACATATCTGGAAAGCCCGCTGAGTCGACCAGACTGCTACCGAGATTTAGAACTAGTGTTTGCTATGGATACGATAACAAGGCGAGGTCAAGTACTGTGTAACCGATGCTGTTTGGTCGTGCGAGGTTTGTCCGTTTCCCCTTGACGCTACTATTCGATGCAAACTATAGATCATAGATCATAGATCATAGACCATATATCATAGACCATAGATCATATGTAAGAATCTCGGTAAAGAGAGCAATTGTTTGTTTGGTCAGGTTGATCGAGTTACCCGCTCCGCCTTGTTTACCAAACTCTCGCGGTCTCTGTACGATGACAAAGGCTCAGAGTCTTGCAAACCATGCTTGAGTGATGTTGTCGTCCACCATGATATTCGACTCCATACTGAACTAGTCTACGGTCAATTCAGGATAGACATCACTAAGCAACCGTCAGTATAATACTTATCGCAGCATCTTTTCATTGGAGGGGGTTAGGACGACTTACACTCTCCTCTGAAGTGGCATCTCTCTTCTCACCCGCTCCAACTCTTCCAGATCGATATCCACAAATCCAATCTCTTCCACAGCACCCTCTTCGGCCGTACCGTCTCCCTTCTCGGCATCCACAACTCCTTTGAGCTGAAGCTGAACTTTTCCCCAGGGATCCACAACAATGCTTCGTCCATAGCTCGCCCTCTTTTCGTTGTGCTGGCCTACTTGCGCCGATGCCACTACCCAGCTCTGTGTCTCAATAGCCCGTGCCCTGAGTAGCGTTTCCCAGTGCGCATTTCCCGTACGCAAAGTGAACGCACTCGGGTACGTAAGGATCTGTGCCGGTGTCTTGGCCCAAGAACTTTTAGCTCCTGGCTGTGCCAGCGACAATGCCACTTCAGGAAATCGCAGGTCAAAGCAGATGAGGCTACCGATCCGCCCGATAGGTGTCTCAAAGGGGGGCGTGATATGGGCTCCGGGTTCGACCGTGGCACTTTCCTTCAAGGATCCATAATCGAAGACGTGAAGCTTATCATAAGTAGCGGCATCGTTTATCGTTCCGTCACCATTGATGTATAACGCACGGTTTGACAGCCTCCGGGCGGTGCCGCCTCCCGACTTCTCATCGACTACCGTCTGGCTTCGATGATGAATTCCAACATGGATGGCGATACTGTGCGTATGAGCTGCATCTTGCAGGCCTTTAACAAAGGGAGACGTGGACTGAGGCTCCGCAAGCTGAAGAGAGGTTTTGCCATCAGGGGCAATATAGTCGGATGCTTCTGGGAGAAAGAGAACCTATTGAGATGTGTAAGCATAGCGAATGGAATTATAGTCATGGTGTGGTGCGATGTGGAATCAACGCCACACAAAGCGGATAAACAGGACCAAGACATTATTCGGCGTGGCAGTTGATGGATCTCAACATGCCTACAGACTACATGTCTCATAATCCCGAGATGGCATTCCGCCAAAGCTATGGTCTGTCAAGCCTCTGTTTCCCTTGCAGTGATAGATCATAACTCATCATGAGCACTCACGATCAGGACAGTCGATTTACATCACGAAATATCACTACTTACTTTGGCACCCCCAGCTGCCGCCTTCGCCACCAGTCTCACACATTGTTCTAGGTTTCCCTTGATCGACGCCGTTGAGCAGATCTGTCCTACTGCCTGGAAAATGAATCATTTATGTCAGTCTATGAATCCACATACCATGTTGCATGTCACGCTCACACATTGAACGTCTAAGAGATGATAAATCCAGCCATCCTCTCTCTCCCTTTGATGCATGGTGTTGAGACCTCGAGGGAGGACGTACCGCGATTGTCATCTTGATGAGTTTTCTCTTTGCCCCAGACTGATCTTGGTGTGGCTGAATCTTGAGGCTTGAAATCTGAGCCTTTTTTTTTTTTTTTTTAAAGAGATTTCTGTTCTCGTGACGACCCTCTCCCTTGTGTACGACCTGTCGTAATTTCGGCGGCGGATATAACGAGGCAGTGAGCGCAGTGAGGGGGTGGACTAACAAGACTCACTAGATTGAGCTTGTCAGGGGATGATCTGAGAGACGAGATTTGAATCTACTTGGGTGCGATCTCGTTCAGTATATCAGGAGTGTCTCTTTCCTGGCAGGACTACGACAGAGGATTATCTCCAAGTGCGTACAGTACAGAATATATCTGAGCTTTATAATCGAAGAATGTAAGAGAGGGGAAGCGATGATGCCGCCATAGTTCCACTTTTCCGCACAAGAGCTATCACTGCATGGAGGCCGATTGTAGATTACCTAGGAAGGTTGCACTTGCCTTTAAGATATCCCGACTTTGAGAAGGAAGATAAGCACTGGAAGGAAAGGTGTGTGTTCTCGATCTGAACAGGCAAAGGATTACTTTAGCAGGTACCTATGTAATAATTCGAGTTTGATATTATATCACTTCTTCTAGTTTGGCTACTTTGTCTTCCACATATTTTCATCACCATCATCTTCCCGAGCTCATGTGATCACGATTGCTGATAATGATATTTCTTTGATATTGCCCCTCCCGACTTATCTTTTCTACCTGTATCAATCATATCAGGTGGTCTCACTCCAGCCTCTTCTCCTCCGCTAGCCAGTAAGTGAGGCCATCCCCCAAAGAAAAAAGTTCCCTAAAATACAACAAGTCATCGCAAAGCGACGTCCATGGAGAGAAATAAAAAAAGGAAAAAAGAAGGGTGATGGGGCATGTAACCTGGCATCATCCCAAAAATTGAAGCTCTTGCAACCCTGTAGCACTCAAGCTCATTGTTGACCCCTTTGTCCTCCATGATATGTCATCCCATATTTTCTTCTGTGGTACAGACCAGTCACCCCTGCTTGTCCTCTGTCTCCTTATTCCTATGCCATAACATGAACGCCGGGCTAAAGTAAAAACCAAATACAACAACACACTGCCCAGGGTATCTCCTGACTTCCTCTCTCCTCCCGACCCTCTCCTCTCGACCCAGGCGTGTTTTGAGAACGTCTAGCTCTCCGTGATTTGATGCTTGCCACTTCAATTAACGCATCTGTTTTTCAGTTCTCCTTCACTTGGGGTTCGACGAATCCAGGGCGAGATAAGCTCGCTGCAGTGCTCGTGCTTCGCGGCCGTCCCGTTCCAGAGCCACAACCCAGTCTCGTAGCTGAATGCCTTTACCTTTCTCTTTATCTTCCCTCCATGTGCCAAGTCGGTTTCGTCCCTCGGTTGTTAAAGCAATATTTGCAGGTGCTGACGCAGCAGCAGAGCCGCCGGATGCCTTGCCAGGCCCAGGAGCGTTTCTTGTCGGAGTACTAGTCCCGCTGCCTCCTCGTCCAACGTTCATCCAATCGTAGGTTTTGCCCGTCTTTTTCTTGCCAAAAAGACCACCTTTGCCTCCCAAGCCAGCAAACATGCTACTCGTCATATTCTGGTTAGCATGGCTGTGAGCCTCAGCTGCTTTGGCGGCCTGGTTCTTCTTCTGCTCCTTTTTGGTCACTGGTTTATCCGAGTCAGGCGCAACTGTGCCAGGCGTTCCAGGTGCGACACTACCCGCACGTGATGTGGTCGTCCCAGCCTCTGCTGTTCCATCTGTACGACGCTGCCGCATTCGAAGTCGCGCTTCTTCCCAGTCACGCTCTTGTCGGGCCAGATCACGCATCGTTGTTGTCATGTAAGAAGAAATTTTGGGTAATTTTTTAGGTGGAGCGCCGTTCGTCAAACCGGCTGCGTCGCTCGAGCCTGGGAAGTGTGAGTAATCTTGTAGTATACAGCATCCGCTTTCGACTTACGCTTCAAAGAACCGGTGCCGTCCTCTTTGGCACCCTCCGACGCACCCCCTTCCCCGGACTTTTCGATGGGCTCCAATGGTTCCGCATTCATGGGCGCTGCTGCAGGCGCCCAATCCTTAGGTATTTCGCCATGGGATGTCTTCTGCCGGGTCGTAGCTATGGTATTGGCATCCTCCACTAGTTCTCGCAGGCGTTGCTTCGTTGCTATCGACATCAACGCAAGCTGATCAACCAGGTAAGCATCGTGTGGTATATAGGAGCCAGTGGTGTGGACCGTCGTGGAATCAGGTCCAGGTGTCACCTTGACAGTCACGCTAGGTTGAGGAAACTGTTCGGGAAGCCTCATCTTTCCCATCGTCTGGGCATTGTTCTTTAGGTCCAGGTTCAGAGCCAGGTGGTGTTCGCGAGCAATCTTTTCGGCACGTCTATGCAACATGGCAACCAAGAGAAATGGATCACCGATCTCCTGGGTTCTCTGCACTGCCAGCCTCATCGACGACTCTGACCATACTCTTTCAGCTTCCTGTGCCGTAAATTGATCCTGAGACGTTTGGCTTATGGCCTGAGGAGGTTGGTTCGCCGGTCCAGCGCCATAAAAACTAGACTTTGAACCCGCAGGGTGGTTCGCAAAGCCTGTCCTTGCTTCCTCGAAGCCGGTGGAGTACAGGTCATTCATGTATTGTTCTTCAGCGCGAAGATCGATACCGGTACCGGCAAGTGAATCTGTAACATCGTACTCATAGTCCTTGGTCGGGCGCTCGGCTGGTCTCTGAGGAGGTCCCATGACACCAGGCCCTGGTGAGGGTGCAGCGACTGGTGCGACACCTGGGGGAGGTACAGGCGACATTGTAGCATTTGTATATTGAGGAGCCATGGGGGTTGGAAGATGTGGCGTTTGAGGGGTCTGTGGTGTCTGGATCGGAGATGCTATATTAGACCGCGCATCGGGCAGATTCAGGCCAGGGGTGGTATGGCCATTTGTATAGGGTGTGGCATATGGTTGAGGAAGAGCTGGGCTCTGCGCAAATGCAGGTGACCCTACAGCTGGTGGTGTTCCATTAGTACCAGCTGCGCCAGGGCTTGCAGCGTATGGAGACGCAGCGTACGGCGACTCGGGCTGTGAAGCAGGGCCGTCGGTTCGTGGTCGTTTGTTGGGTGGAAGCGCAAAGCTCGACTGTGACGGAGCAGGAGACGGGGTGTGCTGAGGCGGCGAGAATGCGCGCGGGGGGATCTGAACTTGAGGCTGTGGTTGAGCCATGGCTGCGTCTTCGGTACGGTGTCGCCCAGACAGAAGCGAGAACGAGGATACGAGGAGATGAGGGCGAAGCTTAGCAGGCAGTGAAGCCTATCACGTTCCTCGCGGCACAACCCATCCGACGCGCTCAATCTGGGCGGACTCTTCGGAAATCTGTCGGTGGGACGCTTTTTCCGATGGAAGTTTAATCGGACGGTATGAGATACCTTGTGTTGCGGGAATAAGGCGTGTGTATTCGTTAGTCGAGCGCAGGCGATGGCCGTTCAGAGGAGGTTGCAGAAGATGGAGCTTTGCCTACAAACCGGAGGATCGCGTAGTTTTAAAGTCACGTGAGCTTGAGCCGCGTTACCAATCTTTCCTCCACTTCCGTCCAATCAAACACCGACCTTTATCCGTCCCACTTCGCGTTTCAACCTTTGGTCTCCAGTTGTACTCTTCGCGTTTGCCCTCTTGAAGACGTCGGAGCATATCCTTCTTTCAACTGAATGGGCGTCGCGACTCAGTACCATCTTTTGATTTTCATTGTCGCTTGGTGCGGACCATAATCGCTTGCGTGCCAGCCCAGCGGTTTGTGAGAAACGGTACTAATACTCTAGGTGCTCGCCCTGGTTTCGTACATTGATGTGAGCGATCTCCATCATGGCATCCAAACGAAAGGCTGCGGCCATGAACGCCACGGTCACCGAAGAGCCAGTCGATCCTTCCGATGAGCTCATGTTTCTTTGTCTGGGTGGCGGAAACGAAGTAGGACGTTCATGCCATATCATTCAATACAAGGGAAAGACCGTTATGGTACGTGAACATTGAACATAGGATTGCTCGAACAACAACCTCTAACGCGATGCCGTCAGCTTGACGCAGGCCAACATCCAGCTTACGACGGTCTCGCCGCGCTTCCCTTCTACGACGACTTCGATCTCAGCACAGTTGATGTGCTCCTCATCAGCCAGTAAGCGCACCTATGCTCCCCGTTCCATCGATGATATAGGCCGGACAGGGCGAGGGATGATTGTGGTTATGTTGTCATGTTGTGTTTGGGCGATACAGCCCAGTACCGATGTTCTTGTTCGTGATGTCTCCATTTGTATGCCAGATGAATACAATACAGTCTTCCCTCGTTCCCTGCGTCCCTATTCAGTATCATGTGATGCCTTTACTGCCCTTTGGAACCATCCATCCAGAGTACCGAGTGAACTGCAGCTGACAAGTAATAGTTTTCATGTCGACCATGCAGCA
Source organism: Fusarium dimerum (assembly GCA_013623525.1). Lineage (NCBI taxonomy): Eukaryota > Fungi > Ascomycota > Sordariomycetes > Hypocreales > Nectriaceae > Fusarium > Fusarium dimerum. The sequence continues at coordinate 7,216 of JABGLY010000081.1, forward strand.
TCACTACCATATGTTCTTGCAAAGACAAACTTCAGAGGTCGTGTCTTCATGACACACCCTACCAAGGCCATCTACAAGTGGCTCATCCAGGATAGTGTTCGCGTCGGCAATACGTCGTCCAACCCAACTACGCAACCAGTGTATACAGAACAAGACCATCTCAACACCTTCCCCCAGATCGAAGCCATTGATTACCATACAACACACACTATATCCTCTATCAGGATCACTCCCTATCCTGCCGGTCATGTTCTTGGAGCTGCCATGTTTCTCATTGAGATAGCTGGTCTCAAGATCTTCTTCACGGGTGACTACTCTCGTGAACATGATCGCCATCTCGTCTCGGCCGAGGTACCCAAGGGCGTCAAAATCGATGTTCTCATCACGGAATCAACTTACGGTATCGCTTCTCACGTTCCTCGTCTAGAGAGAGAGCAAGCTCTTATGAAATCCATCACCAGCATCCTCAACCGTGGCGGTCGTGTTCTCATGCCTGTTTTTGCCCTGGGACGAGCACAAGAACTCCTCTTGATTCTTGATGAGTACTGGGGAAAACATCCCGACTATCAAAAGTACCCCATTTATTACGCCAGTAATCTGGCCAGGAAGTGCATGCTTGTTTACCAGACATACGTTGGTGCCATGAACGACAACATCAAGCGTCTTTTCCGTGAACGTATGGCTGAGGCCGAGGCTTCTGGTGATGGGGCTGGTAAAGGGGGACCTTGGGATTTCAAGTATATTCGATCCCTCAAGAACCTCGACCGGTTTGACGACGTAGGAGGCTGCGTCATGCTCGCCAGTCCTGGTATGCTTCAGAATGGTGTGAGTCGTGAGCTTTTAGAACGCTGGGCTCCAAGTGAGAAGAACGGTGTCATCATCACTGGTTACAGTGTAGAAGGCACCATGGCCAAGCAGATTATGCAGGAACCTGATCAGATCCAGGCCGTCATGTCCAGAAGTGTGGCCGGTGCCCGCCGTATGGGTGGAGGAGATGGTGAGAAGGTCCTCATTCCTCGAAGGTGTAGTGTTGCAGAGTACTCCTTCGCCGCCCACGTCGACGGTGTTGAGAACCGAGAATTTATCGAGGAGGTTGCAGCACCTGTGGTGGTAAGTTGGTCAATGGTTACACTTTGTATCAGTAGACACCCCTAACGATGCTCACAGATCCTTGTTCATGGTGAACAGCACAACATGATGCGCCTCAAGTCAAAACTTCTCTCACTCAACGCCAACAAGACAAACAAAGTTAAAGTCTACTCTCCACGGAACTGCGAGGAACTCCGTATCCCTTGGAAGGCAGACAAAGTGGCAAAGGTCGTCGGCAAACTCGCGTCCATCCAACCCCCTCAGAGCACAGGCTCTGATGCAGAGCTCCCACTCATTACGGGTGTCCTTGTGCAGAACGATTTCAAACTCTCACTCATGGCACCCGAAGACCTGCGCGAATATGCTGGTCTCAACACCACGACAATCACCTGCAAGCAGCGTCTGACCCTTAGCGCTGCAGGTATTGATCTCATCAAGTGGGCTCTTGAGGGTACTTTTGGGACTATTGAGGAGCTTCCGGAGATGCATCGTAATAAGAATGGCAACAGCAATGAGGAGCAGAAGCATGAAGATGCAGATGAAGAGGTTGCCAACCTTGTAGCCGCCTACCTGGTTATGGGCTGTGTATCCGTCCGATATCGCACCAATGGTGAGGTCGAGCTAGAGTGGGAGGGTAATATGCTCAATGACGGTATCGCCGACTCCGTCATGGCAGTCCTCTTCTCCGTTGAAAGCTCCCCCGCTGCTGTTAAGCGCTCTTCGGCCAAACACTCCCACACCCACGAACTACCCGCCTCAAACCCTCACCACACCGCCACCCCTGAAGAACGCCTCGAGCGACTGCTCTGGTTTCTGGAGGCCCAGTTCGGTCAAGACAACGTTGCCCCCGTGCCGACACCTAAGCTACCCCCCTCGCCAGCGGAAGAATTGGGCGAAAAGGCTGAGGAGGATGACGATGCCATGAAAGTGGAGAATGATGACGAGGGCGATACGGAGCTCGAGAAGCGACAGGAGAAGGAGCTTGAGAGGCTGCACAAGATTGGAATCCCCGTTCCGGGTGTATCGATCAAGGTGGATAGATTTACGGCAACAGTTTGGCTGGAGGATCTCGAGGTGGAGTGTAACAACAAGGTGTTTGCGGATAGAGTGAGGGCGGTTGTGGAGCGTGCTGTCGAGGTAACTGCACCACTCTGGGGTTGAGGAATATGGACGATGTAACAGTGGTTGTGTCTCTGGAATTAAATGGAAGAGTCATGCTTGAGAAGTGTAAACTTGGCAGGACGCTACTGGGTTGGAATGAATTGCACAATGATGGCTGAAAGGCCATTATTTCTAAACTACTAGTACCTAATTGACCTATGATACAAAAGGAGACAGTCTACTATTGGGGGTAAAATGATGAACAACCGTTGGAGCATCTAATTAATGCTCTTAGCCCAAGTAATCCTTGAGCTCGTCCGACTCCTCCAATAGGGTGTTGAAAGAGAATGGTGCAAAAGGCCAACCAGCGAACTCGGCAAACTTGGAGAAGGACTCGACCCAAGCCAGACGGAGAGAGTGCAACATAGCACTGGTGCCCTCCATACAGACGAGAATGGCGATGCCTGTAGATATAATGTCAGTAACTATTTTGGGCTTGTAATGACTCAAGGTTGGCTTACTCAGGAAGAACCACATGTAAAAGCAGACGACGATCATGATAACGCCAAGGACACCGCCAGTGGTCAGAGCAGGGCCGATGGTCATGTCCCAGAGCACAACACTGAGCTGCTGGTGGGCCAGGGACAAAGCCCAGAGACGAAGGTACGAGGCGGTGTGAGAAACACAGTTGAGACAAAATTCTGCATCATGTTAGCACGTTCTCATCTTCAAGATTAAGAGCAGACATACCGATAGTGTGGATGACCTGATGAATCATAACCTCACTGAACTCGAACTCCTCGTGCTCATCATCAATGTTCTGGGAGATCATGGCAACCCCCTCACCATCTTCATCGAAGCTGTTGCCGTGGCCGTTGGGGGCATCGTCATCATCGCCATCCAGGGCACTAACTCGGGAAGTTTCACCTATGCTACGGTAACCCTTGGCGCGAGCCCTGTTGTGCTCCCATCGGAGGTAGAAAGGCTTGAGGAAGAGCAGGATAGGGACCTGAGCGAAGGCAAGAAGCAGAAGAATAACCTGCACAGTCGCCTGTCCGGGATACAGCTGCTCGTCCAGGGTCCCAGGCTGAAGGAACATGTAAATCAACATGTTAAGCAGGCCTGGGGGTTGTCGGCCAGTTCCAAGCCAGTCAACGGACCATTTGTAGATGATGCAGATGACAAGATAACCAAAGATGGACTGGAAGAAAATCATGCCAGGCACGAAGTTACCCCAAATATCGATGGGCTTCTTGAAGTGGCGAGCATTGATGAAAGAGAAGCAGAGCGAGTAGGTCATATGAGCCCATCCAAGAATGATACTCATCTTCATCTTATAACTGTTGCTGAAGAGCAGGTCGTTATCGGTACCGTGCCATGCCCAGTCCAAGCCGAAGGGGTATCGGTAACCCTCATCATTGAGAGTTCCGATGACCGTTCCATTGGTGTAGCCATCTGGCTTCTTGTACTCCCAAGCGCTGGGGAACAGAGTCATGGACTTGGAGAACACATCGTTATAGATGAGACCGGTAAAGACGGAGAAGACAGCCATGGTAAGCGCAATGTATCGACCATAGAAAACCATTGCGAAAAGCTCAAACGTGACCTTCTTGAGAGACTTTTCCCAGTAGATCATGGCAAGAGACGCAGACAACATGATGATGGCGTGACCAAAATCACCAAACATGACGGCAAACAGGAAGGGGAACGTAACGAAGACAGGGATGGCAGGGTTGACCTCCTGGTACGTGGCAGTACCGTAGGCATTGACAATGGTCTGGAAACCCTCGGTGTATTTGTTAGTCTTCAGATACGTTGGGGGAGTCTTGTTGGTCTGGATCTTGTTGATGATAGAGGGGACGGAGAGGCCAGCTCTGTTAGTCACATCTTGGAGAGTTGTTCTGATGTGAGGCAAGTCGTTGGTGGGGACCCAAGCCTCAGCGATCAGAGTACGACGAGCCCTGTCATAGGAAAAGAGGTTAAGAGTGCTGTAGACAGCCTTCTCCTTGGCAATCAGCACCATCCAAGCCGATAGGGATTGAGAGATCTGGTTCAACTCAGCCTGCAGAGTAGCCTGGGTGTTCTGTAGAACATTCTGGACATCTTCAAGACGGTTGTTGACCTCATGGATCTGGTCACGTCGGAGATCACTGTTCTCATCGACATTGTAGACCTCAGCACCCATAGACTCTGAGATCTTTCGGATCTTGTTAAGGATCTCCTTGCCATGGGCGAAGATAACAAAGACGTTCTTGTTGACGGCCTCGTTGTTGGAAGGGTCGACCAGAGGCTCGGGAATCTCGGACTGATTCATGTACAAGTTACCACGCAGGGTTCGCCATAGAATGCGCTCGAAGGATCCAACTCGATCCCTAGCAATGACACCGGCAACGAAGCCGATGTTCATGCCCGAAAAGGATCGCTCGACGTCAGGGGCGCTCTGGTGCTGCTCGACATCCGAAAGAAGAGGAGCGTCGTCGTTGTCAGTAGAAGCTCGAATCTCCTCGACATTTCCATGAGCGCGGTCGAAGAAGCTACCAGCCTCGCGCAGAACCCATCGCCACTCAGTCAGGTCGCCCTCTCGCTTCTTGAGAGTCTCGTAGCTGTCGTTGAGGGCTGAGACCCGCTGTTCGAGTTTCTGGCTTCGCTCTGCGAGTTCATCGATCTCGGATGTGGAGGGAGAGGCAAGCCTGTCTACGTCGAGGTCAAGCTTTCGAAGGGGAATTCCAGCCTTGTCCATCTGGGAGTAAAAGTATCCTGCTTCGATTAGATGTTATTCATCGGGTGGTTGAGAAATGACGTACGAAGCTGTCGTTCAACATTGTCAAGGCGTCGAATCTCTTGAGTAAAAGTACGTTGGAAATCAGAAGTATCTTCGTTAAGCTACAATGATAGATTTTGTCAGTAATTGATGACGACTTTGATGCCTGTTAAGTTGAGTTGAATGAGAGGGAGGCAGCTTACGTCGCGGAACTGGCATAGACCAAGCTCACCAAGAGCAGAAACAACTTCGCGGCCAATTTCATTAGAGACATAGAGCTGGACCATGCTCATGTCCGCAGAGCGGAACGGTGTGTCCTGTTTGGGAGCCATAGTGATGCCGCTGAAGCACCAAAGGCTTTCGTTTCAATGTCGTTGAGGTAGAGAGAGAGCTTGTCAAGCAAGGAACAGCACGCCCCGTCGCGGTTACGTCGCAAATGCATCTGAGACACCGGGGGGCAAATTATTCCGAATTCCGTCACGTGACTGCAGTGATGGGTCCGTTGTGGCTGGAAGCGTAGGCTTATGACAAGACCAGAACCTTGCTGAGCCACTACCGTCACTTACACTTGAAAACTTAGAATATTACCTGGTAGACGTTGACTCAATATACGAGCGACGAGTTGTTATTCAGAGGATGTACTTCATTAGGAACGATGAAAGAGTTCCACATGGTAAGAAGGTGGAGCGTGTAGTTGAAAGTTTTGTGTTTTTAACAATGTATAATATCATATTCCTATTTTTATGGGCGAGGACTAACTCATCTGGTGAATGCTGCACCTACTACCAACACCGTTGTCACCAAAACAAATTAAGAAATCAAACACCATTACCATTTATGAACTGCTTTTTTTCCTTCGCCATTTTCGTATGACATGAATCATCCTATATCAAAACAAAAATGACTTTTAAACGCTAATTTTCTTTCAAACGCTATGCGCCCCAGGATATATGACCATGATGCTGCCGTGTCAAAAAAGAAGCTATGCAGAGACCCAACCGTTTAGAAAATGACCAGTTTTGGAAAACGAGAAAAACAATGAGTAGAGTTCCAGATGCAATGATGAGAGAGGAAACAAAACAACTTCGCATGTCACGTCATATCATCAACCATCTCGGTTCTTGGCTTACAAGCGTCGGCCGAACATGAATGTGCCGTACATGCCTCCGACGTCGGCCTCAGCAACCGGGATCTTCCTCATACCCCAGCTCTCAGCGCCCATCTTCCACCACCGGGCGCCGTTATCAATAGTAGTGCCGTCCGAGTTCATGCGGACCAGCCAGTATCGGCTTCCAAATTCCTTGGGAGTCCAGCCCACTCGCTCAAGGTTCTTCTTTGCCTTGGCAGCCCGCTCGTAAGCGCGCTCTTCGAGTTCAATAACATGAAGTGGGGCTGAACCAGCATTCAACAGAGCACTAGCACTGCCGATAATGGTATCGAGGTCGGAAACATCGAGATATCGGAGGCTGTGTGGAATCCACTGGTTGTCCTGATACAAGAGTCGGTGAATATCTCCGAGATCAAGGCCTCGGCCTATGGCAAGCTCCTCAAGATGCTGCACTAGTCGAGTGAGCAATGGGAGCTGGGAAGGGTCCATCCTGCTACCCTTCAAGCTCAAGGATCGGAGGCTAGTAGGGAGTCTCGGGAGAAGAACATCGATGTCAGACTTGCCGAGCAGTAGGTGGCTGCTCGCATTGGTAGCCAGACTGAGCACGGTGATGGTCTGGATAATGGCTGGGTGAGTGGTAACAAACTTGATAACGACTTCGGAAGACAGCTCTCTGCACTTGGCCAGATTGAGATGAGTGAGTCTCGCCGTCTCGGGTATGCTCTGCAGCGCCTTATCTGTCACTCTCGTGCCAGCAAGGTCGAGATGAGTAACCCTCTCGAGGCGGGGAAGGATCATTTCAAAGACGGAGCCTGGCAGGTTCAGGCACTTATGAAAAGAGAGTCGAGTGATGGAGAGCGAATCAGGCCAGGGGTTGTCGAGAAGTTTGACAAAGGAGTTCTTGAAGTAAGTCGAGGAGCAGCCGCAGAAGTCAACGGCTTGAAGTCGAGGCATGTCAAATAACAGCTTCTTGACGACCTCGGGGCTCAAGTCTTCGTCGATGTGCTCCTGTGCAAGAAACTCCTGCAGGTAAGGGGTCAGCTCCAAGCATTTCAACAACGTGTCAGCAGTCAGATTCTGAGTGCGCGCTCGCTCGCTGGCAGTGGAGAAGATGGTAGAAGGGTTGAAGTGGCTGAAGTCCAGACGCCGCACGATCGAGGCAAGGGAGGGATACTCGGAGATGGTCGTGAGGAATTTGCGGAAGATTCGTGAGTGGGGGATTGTGATGTGACGGTAAAGCGTGTTGAGGGTGGCGGCATGGAGGGATCGTGAGGTCTGAAGGAGAGCCATCAAATCGGTATTGCGGGCAGTGAGGCCATTGGGAGGGATCTCGATAACGAGCAAGTCGATGATAGCACCTGAGAGTGTTAGCCAGGGACTACTCTACCACATGACAAGAGAGTTGAAAAGGGCTGTATGTATATACACAAGACTTACCCAAAACTTCGCTAGGAAGACGCTCCATAGGAGAGGTGCCGGTCGGGTAGGTGTTGGCAACCTTCTTTGGGGGAGGTGCCGGGGAGCTCCATGTCATGGACAGCTTGTGCAGGTCCTCGCAGCTACGGCTGGCGGCCTTACCCTTGATGGGGATATGCTTCCATCCTCGGAAGGTGTCCGCGGGATACCAAAACCCATGAAGCCGACTGTGAGGCTGCGTTAGAGGAGCCTGAAAGAACGGCTGGGCATTCTCAACGGAGGGTGATTCATCGAATACCTCTTCCGTCCCTTGAGTATAGGAGGAAATCTTGGAGCGCGTGAAAGTCTGCGCTAAACCATCATCATTCTCGCGAACCGAGGAGAAGGAGGAGCGAGCCGTCTTGTCACTGTTGCTGTTGGGGGAACCAGGGCGCGACATCTTTGCCTTGAGCAGAGCAGAAAGGTCAAAGTGAGGCACCTCGTGGTGCGAAGGGCTAAGAGGAAGGGCCATGCGATGATCGACTGGCGGTAGTGGCAATATAAGTTCGTAGCCGACCTAAGAAACGAGTTTGGTATGGGAAACGACTAGGGGTGCGGTGACTGCGTTCGTCAGGTAAGAATCGTTGTTTATGAAAATGGCGTCAAAGGCCGGTTAAAGAAACAAAGAACCAAGCCAATGGCAGAATAAAAAGTCCTAGAGTGCAACGATTTCGAAGATTCGCGATGCGTAAAAAGTTGAGTGGCGTAGGGAATCACCCGAATCCGGATCTGCGGTTATGTCAGAGGGACAAGGTGGGCGACGATGACGAAAGAATTCACAACGCTAATTGTGAATAGCTTATATAAACAAGAAAAGAAACGATTGTTTATATTCTCAAGTTAAGTCGAAAAGAAGAAAATAATCAAGTATGGTCAAGAGTATTTGTATGGGAGTGCAAACGAGAAAACAGACGAAAAGTCCTTTCGAGTCGTGCAATAGGTAATGGGGCCCTGGAATATAAAGTATTTCTTGGGTCTTGGGTTATGGTCGGAAACCACGAACCCACATGAAGCCACGAGGGAGGCACCCCCGGAGCGGAGGCAAAGAGAAAAAAAAAACAGTCACCGACCTACGGACTTGATGCTTGAACGATGGCAAGAGGGGGGGTCTAGGGTCCAAAACACCAAGAACGATTCGGTCTGACTAGAGAAAAATAGGTAAAAAGGGAAAAGGCGACAGACTGATACTTCCAGATGGGGGGCGTGTGTAGAACAAACTGATGACCAACAATAGAAGGCCACTGCGAAGGAGAAAGTAAAAGAAACAGACAAATCACCCGCCTCGAAACCGTTTTTTTTTTTTGGGCTGTCCTGCCCGTCCAAGGTAAGGTGAGCCAGGGAATAAAAACCAGCAGTAAGAGAAAATCCGCAGGGCGGAGCTTGTTTGGATGGCATGCCATGCCACTCGGGTGTCGTTAGCTTAGGGGATCGCACAATATTGAGTAATGGAAATCAAAGACTGGCTTAAGCTGGTTCTTTCGGGAACCCATGGACCCCGTCAGGTGAGCAATACACGAGGGAGGGGAGGATAGCAAAGAGAGCGAACGGGGGCGGAGGGACAAGCCGCTAGGAGGTGCGTGTGTCTTTTTTTTTCTTCTGATTCTGACTCTGGAGAGAGAAGGGGACGCCCAAGATGAGTTCATAATTGTAACGTGATCTTTTTCTGTTCAATCTTGTCTGAATTTCATTCTGACTGCATGGTTGCGCTGTTGAGTTGATTCTAGATGACAAGTAGAAATGGTGGAGAGGTGAATAAAGACTACATGGTGATGATGGGGTAAAGAAAAGAAAAAAAGTTTTTTGAGATAAATTTCAGTTGAGGAGAAAGGAACAGAATTGGCGGCGCCGGATCTGCCTCGGGGTTTAGATTAGGTCACTGTGGTACTGTACTTGTACTGCACCGACCTGACCTGCTGAAGGGTGCCAGGTGAGATGGGTGGCTTCCAGGCCGTCTCTTCACCCTCGATTGGATAGAAACATGTCGAGATTTGGTAATAAGAACGACCTTGACAGCCAAACAGAAATGGCCAGGCAAGCAAGCATCCAAATGGAACAAGAAAAGGAAAAGATGCCCAAGCTTCCAAGACACAAGGGGGGTGGGTGTTGGTGAAGAAGAGGAAGAAAGCTTCACCATGCTTGTCTGTTGTTGGATCATTTCTCAGAGGGATTTGCATCTCTTGCTTTGCCGCGCCATCTCTGTCATGTCATTTAATCGTTGAGAGTGAGTCCACCATCTGTGGTTGTTGATGCTTATTTTAATTAGCCAAATATGATGTGAGTGGTTGAGAGATCACCATCACCATCGTTGTTAAACCAACACACCATCAGCCCTCTCTTTTGTTCTTGTCTTGCTGTTTTCAACATTTGCAACACATCATGTCGCCATTGTTTGATTCATCATCTATTAACGGTACCGTAGCATCTCCAACGTCAGATGTTCCAGCCTCCTTCAACTGATGATTCTATTGTACTACTCATTCCCAATTCTTCTTACTACACCTACACCCCGGATTAGATGTCGACCTTTACTTACCCTTAACCTTACTGATGGAAATCATCTCCAACAAGTTGATTTCACAAAAACATTTCACAGAATCCATGGATATGGCTATGATCAACCCCCCTGGTTGGCTTGGATATCCTGTACCATACTGTACCGTACTCACACACCTCTTGGCTAAATAGTACGAATCAGAAATGAACCAAAATCTCCTTCTCCATGATCTTTTGTTCGTCCACACTAGCAAAACTATTTCTGACCTGCGCATCCTTCCACCATAGAAAGACTTAACATGGCGTAACGTAATAAATGCATGAATAGGGTAATAGAAACTCAGCAACCCCTCACTTGGGGATATCCATCCTCATTTCTTTGACCTTTTTGCAGCTAACATGGAACGAAGACAAATTTCATTCCCTCTAAGGGCGGGGAGAGACAGGCATGTTCCTTTTCCCCTTCATCGTGTTTTCCCCCTCCTTACGTACGTTATTACATACGAGCAACTCTACGACTCGACGAGATGTACGCCCTCGCCCTCCATGACCAGGCTTGACAGCAATTAACAAGACACACATTCTCCACCTGGACGAATGCCATCCTGGGAAAAGGTCTCGTCAGGTTGTACAATGTGTTTGGGGCTTCATTTGCGGCGTATGTATCGCACACTCTGGTAACTTGAGTCACGATGCGTGTATTGCAAAATCCGTTCATAAAATTGCATACATCCAATTGATCAATCCCGTGACTCTTTTACAACCTCGCTGTAGAGTACCGTAAATTCTACCCCTCCCCAGGCGCCTTTGTCCTCCCGGCACAAAAAGGTACCCGACGTTAGCCACCCAATCCCGTCCTCCGTGACTACACCGAGTTCGCCGAGAGACCATGTTTGTACATATGCATGTCTAAGCGATCAGTAACTCAACACCAAGATTTAATCTTGAGGGGGGGAGTGGGAGAGGCATAAGCGAAGAGAACGAAGAATGGGTAGAGTTACATAACAGTGGATATATATCATGTAATTTCCCCATCTTCAATTCAAATCTGAATCTGAATCCACGGCGACAAGAGGGAAAAGGCCGATAGAATTCTGTTCTCGAAACTTTTTGTCATAAACCGGCATCGTTGCCGGTCCTCAAAACAGACAAGTTCTTACTTGAGTCAATCAGATCGCTCTGGAGGAAATCTATTACCCAATCTCGGCGAGCGCAACCACCCTTGTTTGTTTCGTTCGCTCCCGAGACCCCGTCACATTGAGTGCCTAGTGCCTGTGCCTAGTGTTTCTTGGAGAGGGAACATTATATAATATTGGCGCGTATTTCAAACACCCACCCCCCCTGTGCGTGTGCTACTGTCGTGTACGAAAATTCAGAGAATCATAAAGAAATAGCACCGTCCGGTCCGAGGGTTTACTACTTACTTACTTTACGGAACAGCGGATTCGAAAGGATAGGGTTTTGTACATAATTGTTCACTGATATTTATTCTAGCCTGTATTACTCTCTTTCGGCCTCGATTATTAATTAGCACGGGTATTTTATCCCGAGGAGATATGTTTTGTTAGCTTGTCGGGTCTAAGACGGACACAGCATTTTGGTGATTGTACGTCGTATGTCAGTGCTGTACATAGTACGACTTGAAATGACAACAGAGCATTCAACACGCGATATAACCTCGCACGTACCTCATACTCATAGCAAACTATCAAAGGGCCATGAAGAGGAAGATAGCCCCATAGATTGAGGAAATCCGACATTCACGGGGTCCCCCTTTAACGACTCGTAGTCTCCTGTCACCGCTCTACCTGAGCCCCTGAGACAACAGCCATTACTGACCACATGACCCTATGCCGTTACACCAAGAAGGGGGCGATTCTGGTTCGATTGCTCGAGTTAATTGTCTGTGATATACTACCTCGTACCACGACTTAAACTTGTTTCATTCCCCTCTCAACGGAAAATTATTCCTTGGGATATCTTCACTACCTACTGTATGCAGTATCCAGAGCTCAGCATGAACCTGCTGACCACAGCTATTACCTACCAGTCAAAAGCACCCCGGAGCACGCGGTCTTGCAACCTCCGATCCTGAACAAGCGCGGACCCCCTGATCTCGTTCTCATTTGAGTTAACTTTGTTGGTCTTTGTACTTGGTACTTTAGTCACACTCCTCATTCCAATGAGCCAGTACCAGTGGCCATTTTCTACCCCGGATTTTTTTATCCTTTCTAAAAAAAAAAAAAACAACGTCATCGGTGGTTCAAAACTGCTAGAAGAGTGAGTACGTACTGTACTGTGCTTGTACTGGACCTCGCTCCGCTGCCGCAAGAACCGGGCGTGAGCGATGCAGCTTCATCTCATGGTGGATGCAATGCAACGCACTGCTATATAGTAGAAGAAGAAAAAAAGACTTTGTGAGAGGTGATATTCACAGCTATTGCAATGTATTGATGTTGAATGATTCTTATATAAACTTACCTTCCACCTTGAAAGTAGCCTCCCGTCTCCTGGCCTAAACTCGCCTCACTTTGTAGAGGTATTGTATATTGCCTAAGGTACCAAGTAACCTTCTCACCCGAGGTCTAGCTTTCTCTCCTCTCTCCCTCAACATCAATCCAAAAGACAGCCGAATAAAACAAAGTCGACACTTCACAAGACGAATACAGCCTACCCTTGCCCCCCTCAAAGCTTGCCCCCCTCCCCCTTCGATTTTATTTCAAAAGCTTGGGCTAAGCATTCAACACACACCTTTACTAATTGACAGACAGCCTTTCCTCTTTCCCCCTCACTTTTCCCTCATTTCCTCCTCCTCTTACCGACTCCAGAACAGACATTCTTGTTACATAACAATTTGAACTACTGAACCAGTGGAGCTTCCTGCATACGTCCTCGTGATGCTCCTATTAGATCACGGTCACTGGATGTCTGTCTCTCTTTCCCCGGACTTTTCGGGACCTGGTTCTAGATTGAAGAGGGGTGTAATATCTGGGGGAGAAAGGAGACAGACCAGCCACAACACCAAGTTTGCATCGTGACTTTTTTTTCTTCTTCTTTTTGCTCTTTTTGCTCTCCAAAACCGTACTACTTTACCTATTGTATCTACACCCTTGTAACATTAACACGCCGTTGCTTTTGTCCTCCCAACAAAATCACTGCCTTTACTCTAGTCATTTGTGCCCATCCACCAGTCTTCCTTATTTCGTCCTGATACAATCTCCTTCGTTACCATGGACATCCCCAACTAAAGTGATGACTAACTGCCCTTCAAAGCAGGCCGTACAAGTAGGAACAAATCATGTACAGATAGTATGCATACACAGATACCCGACATATCAACACGTTCATGATCCGACATCTGCCACCAAGTCACCCAGGATAAACCTGTGCACAACTCTCACTCAATTCAGCATGAAAAGTGACCATTTTCAATTGCATGTGTTCACCCACAAGTTTCGAAATACCAGAAACAATGATGTAGCCATATGGCCATCCCTCCCATATCCTCCCTCAAGGAAAAACGCCTTTATGTGTACCCAGGTCTTCATACACACACCGCTAATGGTGCACCCGTTCTATATTCTGGCCTTTGACAGCAACCATTGTGACATATATGTCTATCTTCCTCATGCAGTCCGTTATCGTCCATTCGACTTCTTGCCTCCAATTTTGAGGCGTTCCTTACAGTCATCGCAGTACCATTTTGCTGCATCTTTGTTAGCCATCTCTTGCTACAACACCTTGCCTGACTAGCAGGCTTTGATACAAACATACCTTTTGACCCAGGTGCAACTTTGAGGCCCACACACTCCAGATGAAACCATTCGCGAGGACATTCGTCAGCATCACAAGCCACCATCTCGCCATAGCTGACGCTGTTGCAGTAGCAATACGTCGGCTCATCTGCGTCGACCTCGGGGTCTTCCTCGTCATCTTCCTCCCCTTGCATGCTGCTGTTGGTATCCTCCTCTGGCGGCTGGGCAACGATCGCGTGGATAGTTGGGTTGCCCTTCTTCTGGTTCTTCTTTGACGTGCCATTGCCATCTGTATTCCGTGATGCTCTGGACCTTGGTTGAGCAGCTTCTTGAAATGTCGCCAACGCTGGTGTTGATGGCTTACTTGCCCGCCCACTCTTTGTAGTAACAGCAGAGGCCTGCGGTACTGGAGGTACTGGAGGTACAGATTCACTTTTGCGATCGTTCTCATCCGCCTTGGTCTCCTTCTTGCTAGTAGTTGCCGGTGGTGCTGATGCAGCTGTCTCTGTTCGCTCGACAACCTCCTTTTTGCTGGCTTCCGTCTTGACAGGAACGCTCGTTTCTTTTGTCGATTTCGCCTCCTGAGTCATGCGTGCATCGTTGTTGGTCTGTGTTCCTGGCTCAGTCGTCGTTGTTAAGTTGCCGTTGGGCTTATTAGACGCAGACGACGAAGGCCGTGCTTTATTGCTGTCCGCGGCCGCTGTTTGTATTGAGTTCTGCCGAGTGCGTGTCGGTGCAGGCGTGCTGCTGGGAGCTGGCGGTTGTTGTACAGGGGCCACTTTAGGTTCGGGAAGCTCTGTAAGAACTGGAGATGACACAGCCGAGGTCGTCGTGCCAGCGGCATTGTTCCTGCTAGAATATAACTGTCAGAAGAATTGCTCTGACTACCAGAGTGAGGAAGATCGTACCTTTTCTTGGCCTGGCCACTACCGGATGGTAGTGCTTTTCGTTTCTTTGGAGCCTCAGGAGCTGGAGTAGCTCGAGGGCTCGTCGTCTTCGCTTTGGGGGCAGCGTTCCCAAACACAGCGGCCATGGCGCGCTCGGTCGGAGCGGCGCCGTTTGGAGTCTTTTCGACTTTGCGTCGCTTCTGTGGTGGATTGCTGTTGGCCGCTGCAGTTGTCGCATTGGTTGCTGTCGCTGTAGAGATACCGAGACCAACATTGGCGGTCTCGGCGGTTTTGCGCGACTTGGTCTGCGTTCTTTTGTTACCCTCACCCTTGTATCGGCCTTCGTGGTCTTCGCCATCCGTTTCATGAATTTGCGTAGTATTGGTAAGATTAGCATGGCCGCTGCTGCTATTATGATTATGATTGTTGTTGTGATTTCTCGAGTTCTTCTTGGCTTGAAGGGCTTGCTTTCGGGCGTCGCTTCTAGCGGCAGCCTCGTCAGCTAAAGCTTGTGCTGCAGCAGAAATTGCAGCAGCACCTTCTCGTCGCGTGCGATCGGCGTGTGCGGATCTTGATATGCGGTTTTCGGGATACGCCCAATGATTATTACTACCCCATTTGGCCTCATCGCTGAACTCATTCTCGAGATAAGGCCAGACGTCCTCGATGCGAGCAAGTTGGGACTGTAGCGCTTCGTTGGCTGTGGATATGACGTGATTCTTTTCCTCAAGAGAAACCAGCATTTCCTGGATCTTCACTGCCGTCTGTCGGAACAAGTGGCGGCGAGGCAGATTGGAAGGGTCAAATACGAGCTCATTCTGAGAATTGGCGACCGAAGGTACTGGTTCGAGTCCGCTGATCATGTTTATCCCACTAGAGCTATTCTGAGTGCTCATGGGTGCAGAAGCTGGAGCAATGCTACTCGAGGCTTCATGGTTCTGACGTGGCTCAGGAACGGGAGACTTGATCGCGGCGTCGACAAGCCGGAAGAGTTGATCTTCAGGTGCGAAAAGTTTGGCGTCTACCTCCTTGAGTAATGTAAAATGTCGGACGAGCTCTTTGGGGAGAGCAGTAATGGCGTCGGCGAAGTGAGTGATCGCTGGAAAAATGTCGATGGGCTGGTCGTTGGGACTGGTCAGGGATCTAGCAGGCCCGGAGCGACTGGTACCGCCTGTGCTGCGCGAAGGGTTCGTCCGAGTTTGTCGTACAGGTTGTGATCTGCGATGCGATGAGTTCTCGCCGACGGGAGGCTTGGCCGACTTCATCGTGAGTGGGAGAGGTGAAGACGTGAGGATGTGAGGATGTGAAGAGACTGTCGGATTCCTCAGTGGAGGGGAGGACTAAGTGGAAGATGTTGAAGCGCGACAGGCGCTGGGGCAGGACGATGAAGCTTGGTAGCAGTAAAGGTGGAAGGTCTTGATGAGAAGAAGCTAAACCATCTTGCAGGCAAATTTACAATTGACGGATCGAACAGAAAAAGACGCGGAAGAATGTGTGGAAGAGGGAGGGGTGTGTTGACGCGCGCAGAAAAGAGGATGGCAAAGAAGACAAGACAAGAGGCAGAGTTGCAGACGCACATGGGCCTTGAGCATTGTCTTTTTCATGGGTATGGGGGGGTTTGTGACCATCCGCCCACAGGGCCCCCGATTCAGTGCACTACAGTACGGCTGCTCACTGGGCATCATTAGGTGCTCCAGCCACTGAGCAAATCCCTCTCTACTGTGGCAGGTCTGTGGGAGAGCCACGGAGAAACCGGTCATTTGATGCCGATGTTTTTCCTATCAGATAAGTGTAATATTTCGTCATCATCACAACAGTTCAATGGCTAAATCAGAGGTCCATTCGTCGTGAATGTTTTACTTCTTGAACCTCATGATTGAATTTATGAATGAAGTTTTACTCTTTACGCGCAATTGGACTCTTATTACGGTACCTGTTTCCTTGATAGGTCATGTCTGATTGACAACAACTAGAACAAGGCTGGTTTATCTTACATTGCTGACGAAGTCTCCATCCTTTGAACAGAGGCATTCTAAAATGCAGGAACGCGGAGCAACATGATTATACCGAAGACAACAATCATGCTCAGCATACCTAGCAAAACTGAGTGATGATTAGATGACACGGCCAATAACAGATAATGGGAGAGATTGATCTCATGAACATCGGTTTGACTCGAAAGATTAACATAGAGAATTTCTTCGGGTTCTGTTTGAACCTAGATACAAATTAATGAATGGTGACGTGCGCAGCATGCCTCTCGGCAAGGTGCCAACGGTCGACTTGGGGTATCACTGCTTCTAATATCACCTCTATACACCACACTCAGGCAGTCATTGTCCGCACCGGCGCTTCCTCCCGGTCCCTCTGCTTCTGCCGCCACTGCCACTCCAACAAGATCCAAATAAAATGCTGTAGATCAAAGTCAGGCCACAGCGTATCGATGAAAAAGATATGCGTGTTCTCGTGGCATTGCCAGAGCATGAAATCGCTGAGACGTTCGACTCCACTAGTTCTGACGAATATATCCAACGGTGGATCATTGGCCGTATACATGTGCTTGTCGAGGGTTTCGGCTGTGATGGATTCGGGGTTTGGAAGGCCAGCCAGAGTCGAAATGCTATTCCTCGCTCGCAGTCTGGGCGGCGGGGAGTCCGGATGCAAAGTAGGTGACGATGAGTCTCCGTCGCTATCTTTCTTGCTATCTTCGCCGTCTGGCTGCTCGGATTCCTCGGGGGACTCGTCGAGGATAGTTGGCAATCCGTTCCGGTCATCAAGTTGCCGAGACAGAATCTTTTGTCTGATACGAGAAGGCGAGAAAGGCGTGGCTTTTGGAGGTGTCGGGGCAAGGAACTCCTGGACAGTAGACCTGATCGCGGTGGTCATCTCAGCCCTCGATGTATAAGGGAAGCAGATGTTGAGTACGGCCCTGCGTCATGTTAGCATCCCAGTAGCGTTGCAGGTGGACGGTACGAACTTGTTGTTGTGTTTTGTCCGGGCAACGGCTTTGTCGACGACCTCCAATACATCGGCTCGTATCATTTCGCGTTGGCCAAGCACACGGACACGGGCACCGTAGCGGTCAAGAATGTGGCCATAGTTGGTCAACTGCTCGAGCTTCACCTTGGCAAGCTGCATAAGTCCTTCCACTTCATATTTGGGACGGTTGAAGTTTTCGATACTAAACGCATAAACAGTTACAACTTTAACACCACACTTGTAACAAATTTCCATGATCTGGGAGCATCTCGTCAGCAGGGCGCCATGACTAGTGGCGCATGATACATACTCTAGCCAATGCCTCGAAACCATGATGATGTCCTTCAATGGTCTCCATACGACGGTTGCGAGCATATCGACGGTTGCCGTCCATCTCAAATGATACATGTTGAGGAATAGGACCCTGCTTCAGAGCGCCGATCAGCACCTCGCGGAGCTGTCGCATAGCCCAATCGCCAGGGGGCGATTCAAGAACCACCCTCCGTAAGAAGGAAGAAATGGCGTCGGACATGATATTGACAGTCGTAAGAAACCTGATGTTCGCTGGTATAGGTATTGACGAGTACGAAGGATGAGGCGAGGTGTTGAGGTTTTAGTGTAGAGGCTGGACAATACTGCGAAGAGGAT
This sequence comes from Fusarium dimerum, assembly GCA_013623525.1. Classification (NCBI taxonomy): domain Eukaryota; kingdom Fungi; phylum Ascomycota; class Sordariomycetes; order Hypocreales; family Nectriaceae; genus Fusarium; species Fusarium dimerum. Next base: position 25,492 of record JABGLY010000081.1, read on the forward strand.
ACGTTGATAATGAAAAGCAAGGGAGCGGTCGATACACGTGCGATCGGTTATTGCGGTGGTCTAGTTGTTAGTTTTTCGAAAGAAGTATTAAGAAAATTTAGAAAGACGACGAAATAAATGATAAACGAAGGATATAACTGCCACGAGTCAATAGTGGCGGAGTTGGCATCTGACGACGGTCGATGGGGCTGGATGGTTGAGGACGAGGCGTCAAGGCGTGTTTGTAGTTCTAACTTGTAGCTGTGCTGTAGGTAGGTAGAGAGGTACTCATCACCAGAAAAATCTAGGCAATTTACTGGACAATTTCTTGATCACACAGGAAACAACGGCAGCCACCACCAACAAACGGTCTTGGTAGGTGTACCTGACTGGGTTTGCCCAGGAACGAAGGACCTTGGCGTTGCAGGCATGACCCCAGGACCAATGAGGGCTGCGTAAACCACTAACCACGCTGTGCGTATACTGTAGCCTATCGTTCATACCAGCTGTTAGCCTCCAACCACCACCAACTTTTTTTTCTCGCTCGAATTGTGTATCAGATAGCTGGTAATCCATTTAGAACATTATACTTGTTGTGAATCCATGGATTTCGTGAGCGGGCCAAGAGATGGGATGATCAGGATACAATCTGGTGAGACAATTGGCAAGGGTCGGTAAGCCCGGACGGTATACAAGGCACAGCTTGGATGTTCTGTAGTTCCATTATCCCGGGAAGCATGCCTGCCAACATGCAATATTGAAGGTGTAAAATGTAATGTGATTGCTTTGACCGCATATGTGCATCAGCTCGGCATGATATTGCAAACTTCCGGTCTTCTTCTCGTATGTTATCCCTTAATCGTGAAAGTACACATCGAGTGAATATTTATTTGTGTGACTATGAATCGCAGCTATCGGGTAAGTAAAGAGGCATGCCATAGGAGTGATCAAGCAGAATGGTCAACATGGACCGCATGAAGATATGTATGTCCACTACCAAGCACCGATCACGAGCTCCATCGTTGAGTTGGAGAAAATCTCAGACCCGCCGAAACAATGGCTGTCAACATGTGGTCCCATGATATCCATTCACAAGAACCACGCATTGCTTGCTGTTTGTATTAGCACTAGAACGCATCATGGAAACTCTTAGACAAAAACACTCCATCAACCGAACTGACCCTTCCTCTAGGTGCTTTAAGCACTAGTTGTATTTGACACAGTCACTCCATGTCAATTCAACTCATAACAAAATGATTTCATGATAGTGAGAAAAGGACAGGTTATGCATAATCCTCCGTACCTAGGTAGAGGTAAGCAGTGGTTTCTAATGTTGCTCAAAATGTGTGGCGAGACGAGAGTGGCTGGAGTAAAGAGTCGAGTCAAGATGGCTGAGCCTGTTTGTTACGTACGTATACCAATCCCCATCATGCGCAGCTATTGCCCATGATGATCCAAAGAGCCTTCTCAAACAGGTCATTTAAAATACATCTAGGTTAAGCAACATAGAAATTGGGGCTTCTAATTGTAGTAATCCGAGGGCCTTGGTAAAACAGAAAAAAAAAAAAAAAAAAAAAGAAACCTGTCTCAAGTGGATAGCAACCAATTCATTCAGTCGCGTATTCACATGCATTAAGGTATGAAAACCTTGATTTGCGCCCAGGAACATTACCTGAATATCTTACCTTGAAAGACGTCATATTGCTGCCACGCACATGGGGCTTCTTCCTAGCGTGGAACACTGTTGCTGGTAGCAATTGTTGAGCCTCGACTACAACCACACCGTCAATCCTCACTCATCCCAATTGACCCTTGCCCAATTGCCATATGGGCGCTCCGAGAGAACAAATTGTACCTATAAAACACAATTACCATCCGTGTCCAAACAATCACCAAGGTGGAAGATGAGGGGAAACTGGAGAAACTGGGGATAGCTGGTCCTTGTCAGCATGCTGTAATCCATGGTAATACACTAAGATGCTTTGTGTAATGTGCTGTAATGTTTCCCCCTTGTGGAACCCGTTCCAATTGCATTAGTACCTACCTAGGTAGAGACTGATGTTTCCAACGGAGATTCAGTCCCGGCAACAGTTCCTAAATCTACGGCCTCCACGTTGCCTGGAGGTTCAGCACAACATTCCACTAGCCGGAGGTTGGCCTTCTAGGTAGATCTATCTTTCCTATTGACAATTGCCGTGGCCCATGCACATGGCTACCTACCTAGGGAGGTAAGCAGGCTCGCCGAAGGGTGGCCGACAGCGGTGGTGTCTGTGGAGTCGTCTCAAGCCGTCTCAGGTTAGTTGATGAGAAAAAGATGTTGCTATCGATGTCACTTTTGTTGCAAGAGTTGTGATTAGGATAGGGCAGAATTGGGACCCATGTTCTCGGCCATTCCCTAACACCCTCTCTCTTCTCGTATCGTTCATGCTCAGCACTATGTACTATGTTATGTATCTCGCAACCGCCGTTACGACCGGTTCGAGTTCCATAATACGCTATTCGTCAGGAGCCATGCGTTATCATAGGAGCTGACTAGACGATAATCTAGGAAAAAGCGGAATAATGACGGAGAAAAATTGGGAACAATGACAGCCATTGAGTGATGTGCTCAAGTCATGAAACCATCCCGTGTCTATTAAGATCTGTTTTTCCTTTGGTGGCAATATACAGACAGATAGATAGGCCTCTCAGTTGACAGACATGGAGCTAACTGCTTATGTAGGCAGACAACTAGGACTGGAAGAGGTTGGTATGACAGTCGAGAGCTTCGAACTACCTACCTACCTATTCGCTCCGACCTTGATTCAGGGAAGGTAAGAAAAAGGTGCAGTAGGTGGTGGTAAGTTGAATTCACTAGCCCAAGCCTCAGGCACAACCGTGATTGTCACATTCGGTTCCTGCCCACCATCGTCGATCCCGTCATTCTGTCTCGCCGCCCTCGTGAAAAAGTTGTCTGTTTTTATTTTTAATCTCTCCCCATCTCTTCCATCCTCCCTCTTACCCCTTCCGCATCTCTTATAACCCTTAGAGGCCCGGTCCATTATCTACGTTTCCTCTCTCCCTTTCCCCTCATACTTGCGATCTCAATCCCTCAATTCCCCCCACCGGCCGGTTTCAATCGACGTAGGCTTTCCCCGAATCCCCCCACTCCAGCAGCCGTTGCTACCCCTCGTCGATCAGTGTCATTGCTCCTGTTGCCCCTCGTCGATTCCTACAAGCTCGAGTCGACGCGATGGTTGTTTTCGACGGCCACGAGTACCTCACTGAGGAAGAGAGACGTCTCAAGGAAGATCGCGACCGAACCAAGTACTGGAAGAAATGGGGTCCTTATGTTGCTGAGCGACAATGGGCCACTGGTACGCCATCCGCTAACTTCCATCCCCAGCACGATTGCTCATAGCTCTATACTGCTATGTGCTTGTAAACTTTCAATTTCATAATGCTAATGTCCTTCTAGTCAGAGAGGACTACAGTCCAGACGGGGACGCCTGGAGCCGTACGTCTACCTTCTTGTTGGTTCTAACACAAAATCCTAACTAATCCATACCTTAGATTTCCCCCACGACCATGCCCGATCCCGAGCTTTTCGTTGGGGAGAAGATGGAATTGCTGGTGTTTCCGATACTCACGGCTGGCAGAACATTGGCTTCAGTTTCTGGAATGAGGAAGAGTTTGTCAACCTTTGCTTAACAACCGCCTTATTGCAAAGACTAATTGAATTTCAGTGACTTCCTTAAGGAGCGATTATTTGGCTTGTCAAACCCCCAGGGTAATCATGGAGAGAGTGTCAAAGAAGCTCATTTCCATGTCGACAACACCCCTGTCAGTAGCATAACTAAGAATGCCAATCTAATGGATGAGTCCATGTGCTAACAAGTTGATATAGACTGTAAAGAAGCTGCCCTTCGCCCAGCGCGTGTTTTTGCTAACAGGTCCAACAGCACTCTTATATGAAGTTCCTCTACAAATACCCCCAAAAGAAATTTCCTTACAAGGATCTGATCGACGAAAACGCTCGCAGAACTAGAGAAGACAAGGAGTACCAAATCACCGACACTGATGCTTTCGATGAGGATCGATACTGGGATATTTTCATCGAGACTGCCAAAGAAACCGATGACCCTGACGAAATTCTCTTCCGAGTTACTGCTTGGAACAGAGGACCTGACCCTGCGCCCCTTCACATCATCCCCCAAGTGTGGTTCCGCAACACTTGGAGCTGGGGTAGGGAGCCCGAAGAAAAGAAGCCTTCAATCCAGTATCAGGACGAAACACTTGTCAAATCTAACCACTGGAACCTCGGAGAACGTTACGTATTGTGCTCGCCCTCTCCAGGTGTAGGTTCTAGTGGCGAGGATGTGATGCCACGCTTCCTGTTCACGGAGAATGACACCAACTTTAAGGCTCTGTATGACCAAGAGAACAAACAGCCTTATGTGAAGGATGCGTTCCATCGGTATATTGTCAACGGCGAAGAAGATGCTGTGAACCCCTCGAAGAAGGGCACCAAGTTGGCTGCCTGGTTTAACTTCAATGAGGATGGGGGTGTGAACCCAGGGGAATGCGCTGGTAAGGACTCTGAACCCTACTATCGGAATTGTCTTCTAACCCCGATCTAGTTGTTCGATTCCGTTTCACAAGAAGAGATGATACCTATCTCGACGAAGAAGATTTCGACGATGTAATTGAGGCCCGGAAAGAAGAGGCCGACGAGTTCTACTACAGGCTCAGCCCCCTCCCAATGACGGACGATTTGCGCAACATTCAACGACAGGCCTTCTCCGGCATGATGTGGACAAAGCAGCACTATCACTTTATCTGGGATCACTGGGCAAATGGCGATCCTTCTATGCCACCGCCGCCTGCTTGCCGGAAGGCAGTGAGAAACTCTCAATGGAAGCACATGCATTGCGACGACATTCTATCCATGCCCGACTCATGGGAGTATCCATTCTTTGCTGCTTGGGATACGGCCTTTCACTGTATTCCTCTAGCCATGATCGATCCTGAATTTGCCAAGAAGCAACTTGACCTCTTCACCCGGGAGTGGTACTGTCATCCAAATGGACAGATTCCAGCGTAAGTGGCGACCTGGTCCTGGGTAGTAGAATTTTACTGACAAACAGCGACAGGTACGAGTGGAATTTTGGAGACGTCAACCCACCTGTCCATGCCTGGGCCACATTCCGAACCTTCAAGATTGAACGCAAGTTGTATGGTCGCCAAGATCTGGATTTCCTGGAACGTGTCTTCCAGAAATTACTCCTCAACTTTACCTGGTGGGTGAACCGCAAGGATACCGATGGTAAGAACGTCTTTGAAGGAGGTTTCTTGGGACTGGACAACATTGGCCTGTTCAATCGCTCCGAGCCTTTGCCTACTGGTGGTGTTCTTGAGCAGGCAGACAGCACTGGATGGATGGCTTTCTACTGCCTCTCTATGCTGAACATTGCCCTTGAGCTGGCCAAGCACCGTCGTATCTATGAAGACATTGCATCAAAGTTCTTTGAGCACTTCATCTTCATCAGCGACGCAATGACCTTCCGTGCTGGAAACAAAGAGGAGAAGTCGCTGTGGAACGAGGAAGATGGCTTCTACTACGACGCCATCTCATGGGGTGGTCCTTGGATTCAACAGCTGCCCGTTCGATCGCTGGTGGGATTGATTCCTCTCTATGCCACCATCACCTTGGAGCCCGAGCTTCTGAACAAGCTCCCTTCGTTCAAGAAGAGAGTAGACTGGTTCATTGAGAACCGATGTGACTTGGCTGAGCGCAACATGGCCAGCATTCGAAAGCGTGGAAAGGGTAACCGAATTTTGCTCTCTATCGTGAGCAAGGACAGACTAGGCAAGATTCTGACACGCATGCTCGATGAGAACGAATTCTTCAGCGACCATGGTATCCGATCTCTGTCCAAGTACCATAAGGAGAATCCTTTCTCTATGGATGTGAATGGGCAGAAGTTCTGTGTGGGATACGTGCCTGGTGACTCTGACAGTGGTCTCTTTGGTGGAAACAGTAATTGGCGAGGTCCTATCTGGCTCTGTGTCAACTTCTTGCTGGTGGAATCTCTCCAGCGCTTCTTCCTATTCTACGGGCCCGAATATCAGGTCGAGTGTCCGACAGGGAGCGGTGACTACATGCACCTGGGTAAGGTAGCTGAGGAGATTCAGCATCGCCTGCAGCATTTGTTTGCTCGCACCGACGATGGCAGACGTAGCATCAATGCGGGCGACGACCGACTCGATTTTGACGAACACTGGAAGGACTACCTCTGGTTCCACGAGTTCTTTGATGGAGACACTGGACGAGGTCTTGGTGCCACTCACCAGTGTGGCTGGACCGGTCTTATTGCTCGTATGATCCATGACACTGGGTAAGTTTTCCCCCTTTTTGTGGCATCCTAATTTGATCAACTTTTGTACTGACAATAACCAGTGTGAGCTGCCGCCTGCCGCAAACCCCTCGAACACCCTCAGTTGCCATGGGCCACTACTTTGATGATATCTTCCATCGAAGTATCGGTACTGGCACCCCTCACTCTATTGGCATGCCTCGTATAAGGCGATCGTCGACTGCTCGCTCCATTGGCGCTCGTAGTGACTTTGACGACGACGCTCATTCTGTGACCAACTCTGTGCATCTGGATGACGACAGACACAAGGAAAGAGTTGAAGCAGATGCGCACATGCATAGCTATGTCTCGGACCAGCTCAATCGCTATAAGGATGATCAGGCCAATGATCATTACGGGGATGATGCCGAGTTTGAGACAAAAGCTTAGGTTGTGTCAATATGAATTATGGACATGTTAAAAGGAGGAACGGATAAGAAGTCAGAGTGAAGGAGCTCAAGGAGTTGCAATAACATAGAATGATGGTCAGAGGGTATGCTGTTGTATGTAGTTAGTTGCATGGAAACCAAGGATAAACATTAATCAATTGTCCTCAGGCAGGTGGGCAAGTCAATCGCGAACGCTGTTTTGTGACCTGAGTGAGTCTCAAATTGTCCTTGTTCGCGCATGGAAAAAAAAAGGATAGTATAAGAGGGGTGAAAATGGGGGAGATTGTTGGGAATTGCATCTATTCGCACACCCTATGCGCACCCTCCTACACTATTCTTTCCACCGACATATCTTTTCCGGCCTCTACTAGGAGATACAAAATAGAAAAACGAGGCCAGTGACGGGGGAGGGAAACGGAGTAGTCTTCCCAAGAATCTCTAAGAAAGGAAGATATCTCAAGTGATCTTCCATCTTCTTCCATCCCTCCCGTCCTTTTTCAATCCATCACCATGAATTTCTCGCGCGGCGAAGGACACGACTAAAAAAGTAGATTTGTTTGCTGAGAAGGTTGTTTTACAGGGAGTCCTGGAGGAGCTTGTTCATCTTGGCGATGCGGGCAGAGACGCTGAGGTCGATGGTTCGGTCGCCAATCTCGACAACGAGTCCGCCAATGATGTCGGGGTTGACCTAAGAGGGTGATGTTAGAGATATAACAAAGGCATGTTTCCCTCAACGACCATGGAAGCTCGGAATGGGAAAATGATCCAGGAATGTTGAGGAGTTTGTGGACCTTGAAATCGAGAGACGTACTTCATTGGTGACCTTGAGCTTCTGGCCCTGGCTGATGTAGGAGGACTTGGCGACGGCGGTCTCGAGACGGTTGAGGGTCTTTCGGTCAAGAGGCTAGAAGATGATTAGAATCAGCCAACTATCCCGTCATAATTCCATATATCACGATTGCTCGATCTGGAATATTGGCACCCCACGAACAACTGTTCAACCCAGCCCAATCCAATTGACTCCTTCAGAAGAGCCATTCCGGTGACGTACCTGAGCGCTGGTGACGGTAACCTCAACCTCACCACGGGCGGCAGACATGATGGTAGCGAACTTCTCGCAGACACCGGGGAGGAGACCGAGTCGGTTGTTCTCGGCGAGGGTGTTAAGGAAGTTCTTGATGGTCTGGTCCTTGGCACCGGCCTGCTTGCTAAGCTCCTCGACGATGGCGGACTTGTCCTCGGCGGTCAGGGTAGGGGCGCTGAGGATGGCGGCGAGCTTGGAGTCCTTCTGGAGAAGGGCACCGAGCTTGGTGAGAGCATCGGCGGCGGAGTCGAGGGAAGAGGACTTGGAGGCGGCAGTGTACTAAACGAGAGCCGAAAAAAGAGGTCGACGTCGTTAGCGATCTGAAAGTTATTCAAATGGACGGCATTGATGAAAAAAATTAAATCAAGATGAGGGCGGAATCCATCCATCCATCAACCCATTAGCCCGGCGGTGCGAGGGGTTTTTTTCCTTGTATGTTTTTCATGATTGCCAATTGACTCGTCCCAGCCCAATTCCCCCACGTCATAGCAAAACAATCGAAGGTCCATTGAAGAATGGATGTGATAGATCGTCGCATCGCAATAATACAGGAACGGCTTACCAGAGCGGTAGCATAGGTGCCATCAACGCCAAAGACGGGCACGGGGGGCTTGACATCGCTGGTAGCGGCTGCGGCAAAGGATCGAACGGGAGCGGCGCGGAAGGCGAGAGCACGCTGGGGGGCAGCAGCCCGGACGGAGCGGAGGACCTGTCGCGAGAACATGACGGCGAAGACGGGGGAGAGGGTGTATACGGGTGGTGTGGATGTTTGGTGATGGAGAAGAAGTGAGGTTTCTCGGCTGGAGTCGTCGAAAGCTAGACTTGCCGGATTTTCGACCACTGGGAATTGGGGGCCTTGTTTGGCTGGCTCCTGCTCTTTCGGCAATTTTCGGACGTTGATGCCTTATGATAAGTTATGAGGCATCAAGTTTTGGTTCTTGTCTGTTGAGGTATTGTATTACATAAGGCATCTTGATGCTCGGACAACCAAGCTACCTAGGTAGGTACTAACGTTAAGCTCCTGTAATCTCTCACTGTAATACTGAGCAACCGACAAGAAGATGAAGAAGAAGAAGTTGATGAATGATGATACACAGAAACCATCCAGATGAATGAACCCAAGCTGCCGCTTTGTTACCTCCCAGATATCTTACATAGATAATCGTTTATCTCGAGACACGACTGAGTCAAGATAATCACTCCGCATGTCAATTGAAACGTCACCATCGACATTCTGCCATATCTCCAAGTTACTGTTCCGCTCCGAACTTGCTTGATGCAAAGACCATGCAATTGAATATCTACCGTAACAGCTTTCCCCGAGAGCCTTATCCTCAACGCCGAAACAGGAAAGCAGAGGAAAACAAAACCAAACTATAACAAGAGAACCTGACTCCCTCATGCTCCCTACGAATTCCAATCGCACTCACATCATTCTCATCCAGGCTTGGCCTTACTCTCAGTCACTCTTAAGCATGCTATCCACAAGATCGCCGAGAGGGCCCCAGTAGTCTCGTCCACTAGCCAGACTATGCTCGTCAACAAAGAGCACATACTGTTTGAAGCTGGTATTTAGGTGAGGCTCAAGGCCAAGCTCTCTGATGACGGGATAGTGATGGCAGTAGATATGCGCATAGACACGATACATGCGCTTGAAGATTTGACGCACCAGTGCCGGGAACGACTTGGGAAACGGAACGCCTACGTGTTCGAGTTAGTGAATGAGACTCCATCACCATTGTCAGGACTGCTACCAACCTATCTTGCTCGGCAGGACCTGTTCGTTGTCGATATTTGATTGCACCCAGGACATAAGTTGTTCAATGTAGGCAGGGGCGGGCATCTTGGTTGGCCGTTTGTAGTTCTCACCATCTTGCCAAAGGTACTCGAACCTATCCTCCTGGTCAGCTCTTCAGCCTGTCAGATCTGATGTTCTTATGCGACATACTCATCTGTGGCTTTCATCTCGGGACATGACTGTGGAGAGCAAAACTCGGTAATGGCGCCGTAAAGAAGGTTGATCTGATTGTAGAAATCCACCACTGATAGGTCTTGTCAGCTCTGAACTGGTCCAAACCACGAACGGACGCAACTTACTGTTGACAGCCAACCACTCATTCTCATCCTCACCTTCAGGGAGCTTGACAACCTTCCGAAGGCTGCCTCCACCAAGTGTCACTTCTGCATACTGGCGCAGCTGGTAGCTAGCTGTGCCACCCTTGCCCACACGAGGACGGAATTGATTTCTCGTTCGCTGGTTGCTATTTGTCCAGAATGATTCTGTTAGCATGTCTCTCTTCAGTTGCGATCACGTCGTATAGGTCATATTTGCAAATATCTGGGGCTCGACATCGAAACATGACGACAGCGGATGATAACCATGTTGACGAGGGATGACTAAACGAATTCGGAGTTGGGTTTGGGAACTAACACAGTGGTCAAGAACTGAGCCATGTTGAAATGCGCGACAGGCGAGAAGATGGATCGATGTTGGGGATGCTTCGAAGTGGTAGGAAATGAGGTCTTGACGGGCTGTATCTTGAATGTTGGCGGGGCAATGGACCACGGTTGGGAGCGAGGGGAAAACGGAATTGAATCGAGTATCGAACAGGAGGAACAGCTTAGTTCAGTCGTACCTATCAATATGATAAAGCAGGGAACGAACAGAGTGAGTTCTTTAGTGCGTAAGTTTGGGTAAAATGTTGGATCGTTAAACATGTGGGTGTAGGTGCTGCGATCGGAGAATCTTGGGTTGATGCGCAGCTCGAGTTGTGATGGATTTGATGTGATCGCTGAGGAAAATGAATGCACCTGCACAATTGTAGTAGTACCTACAGCTTCTCAAGAGATGCAGTGCAGTTGCAGGGGCACAATCGGGGGTCCTTGTTTACGTTTTTCCTTGATTGGGTTGGTTGCCACGGAGTTGATTGGGGGGGACAGTCCCACTTTATTGACTTGGCCCTCTGAATGTTGGAGCAGGCTACAGGGGGGTTTCACCATCTCAAAGCCCAGTGCCGTTCATGAGAGGGTGGGTGTCCATCTACCTACCTATTCTACTGGCCTAGGTACCTACCTACCTATGCAATCTCAACATTTCCCAACTTCACATTCTCATCGACAGCTTCACCTGCCATAACACCATCGACATATGCCGTCCCCACTAATCGGTATCTTAAGCTCGTGCTGCCTCTATCCAATTTGATCTTCTCTAGTGCCAGCTCGACGCCTTGATCTGACTCAATGTTTTCCTTCCTCAGGATGGCTGGTGCGCCCAGTCCTGGTAGAATCCATACCTCATCACCCGCCTCGGCCGGCACCGGACCTAACCCTAGACGCCCATCGTCCACAGTAAAGAGCTGCCGTCCACCATATGCGACATTATATGCCGTCGCAAAGGTCATGCATCTCTCGACTGCATCCGATGAGGTGACGACATAGCCGTTGCCTACTATCCTAGCCTCACCCGCCAATACCTCGGGAGGTATGTAGACTTCGGGATACCTTCCATCTGTTTTCCCTCCCACCAGTCGCGCCTTTGTAAACTCAACATCGTCCCACAGCGCGAGCACCTCTTCGCGTGAAGGAAGACAACATTCTTCCCCATCATGAGCCCCAATGATGTCGAGGTACTCTAGTGCTGAGGCCAATACACCGTCCTGGAACGGGTCATAGCTTCCGTTGAATACTGTCCACGCCATATCGTCCGGATCTCTTGGCATACCCAAGTGGTCTAAGATGAGACCATCGGCTTCAGACAGAATCATCAGCACCATCAGGAGAGTGAACTGTGAGCCGAATTCTTGAGGGACCTGGACGCCATAATTCTCGGGGTAGTAATAACTGCCCAGTGACATGTTCATGCAGAGCGTTTTCCAAAGAACTTCCGAAACCACAACTTTCTGGCCGCTTCCATCGTCGTTCTGCAGGTGCTTCTGCTTTGTCAACGATACAGCAAGTTCAAGCCATGCAATGTTGAAGAAGAACTTTGAACCAGGCGCCGTGGTAGGTCGAGTGCCTATTCGACTCACTGTCCCCAGAAAGAGCCCCTTGCTCTTGAGGGTTAAGCTGTCGCGCTCGCCCGCTGTCTCTACAGTAAACTTGAGCCCTTTATCTGCCGTGAAGAGCTGGGGAATTGCATTCATACCCGGCAGACTAAAATCAGGGACCCAACTAGGCAAGTCATTATGCCGTTCTGGTGAGAATATGCAGCTTGATAGAAGCTGTAGGTGATTTGCTTCTTGTATGACCTGTCGTGCTGCACCGGCATACACACTCGCCAACGATCGTCTGTAGTCAGACTCATGACGCTCTTGGGCAAAAATATTCAGTAGGCCATGCAGTGAGAAGACTTTGTCCTTGGGCTCCGATGCTGCGAAAGTCCAGAAGGAATGTATCAGATTCTCAAGGTTGAACCCGGCACGATACTGTATGGACTCTGGTTCATCGTCTTGTGAGGCCATCATTAAGATGGTACGCCATTTGTAGATCTCAGCCATATTCCACTCGACTGCCACAGCGACTTGATCCAGAGGGATGAAGGATTTGCTGTCGTTTGTGCCCATCTTGGCCTCTTGAAAACGAATACGTTCGGCCACGAGGCCCAGCTCGTACCACATAATCCTCCGTTGCGCACAGAACATGACAAGCCTCTTGGGCAGGAGGGCTTCTTGTACGATCCAAGAACGGCGAAACCATTGCCGCTGTAGAATGTGGGCAAAGGCAACCCACTCATCCCTGGATATGAACGGAATCCCAGCCTCTTCATACCTCTCCCTGTCGTGGCCACCATACGGGACGATCTGACTCTGTTCAAAGTTCTCAACATGCGTTAGCAGCGTACGCATTGTCTGGAGACCTAGTTCTGTATCCTCAGTCTCTGGACCCAGCCACGCCAAAACGCTCATAGTTTTTGAGTATATCTTATCCATGATGCCCACCTGGATGCTCTTCTCATCGACATCCTCCTGGTTAATACAGATAGCATCCGCCCATAAGAGTCCTCCTGAGGCAGGGTCGAGATTCTCAATTATCGTATGCAATGCGTCGTACAAATTCTTTTGAACGCCCATGACTTGGCCATCGACTTTAAGCGGGCTTTTCTCCCGAGGATCGTATAACGCGTCAACAGAGTTGTAGTGAAATGAGGAGAATAATCCATTGGCGTGAGGGTTCCCCCAGGTATACGAAAGACAGAAATACTGCACATCATCATTGTCGATGTCGTGAGTCTCAAGCTTGAAACGCAAAGCACCGTCGGTATCTTGTCCATCAGGCCGTAAAAGTCTGATGTGATTGGGAGACGGAAGAGGATTGTAGGTAAAAGGCTTGATTGCCATTTTAATTGTAGGCCAATTGATGCCGTTGGTCTTGTTAGAAACGAGAGAGGGAGCTAGGAAAAAGCAAGCTTGTGAGCTCAGGACCTCAATAAGAACACCAGTCTTGTGATAACGTCTGAAAACCGACAATCAAAAATGATGCAGAACACATGGTTAATATATGATCAGCGAAATTGCCCATTATGCATAAAAATAGACTTACAGATCTATCCTGTTGGCTGAACCAGCGGAGAGACACTCTGATGTAAGCCGGTCCTGTCCGTTGAGCCGTCTCTTGTAAGGGCTAACTGAAAATGTTAGAATGGAACGCCACATGGGCTCTTCTGTCCATATGAAACCAACTCATAAGGCATACTTGGGGAACAAGCTGAGGAGGTCTCAGACTCTGTCTCGTGTTTTCTTACCACGACTTAGAAGAAGAAGAAGAAGAAGAAGAAGAGGAAACGTCTTGTTCGAGATAAAACACCCTTCTTAATATGGGATATTGAGTTGGATTGCGCCGAGCTTTCTATGAATAATATGTGGCTTTCGTGAAGATGTGCCGCCGTGGCTCTGTTTGGAAGATCATCAGCTCAATAGACATGATAACCATATCCATGATCTCTGACTATATCGTCTTGTGCTCCATAACCAGCTTTCTTAAGCCCATCCTCTGCCTCGCCCATATCCGCGGCCGCGACCTCGACCACGGCCAGAGCCCCTACCACGTCCACGGCCAGACCCTCTACCGCGATCGAAGTTGCTTCTCTCTGATTTTGGGGGGCCTTGTTGCTGTCTCTCCAATCTCTCTTCAATACTTGCATCCCAGATGTTCTCAAGCTCGAGGAGTCTGCAAAATTCCACTGTCTGTGGGTTGGTATACTCCTCTGGCTGCTCCTGGACGATCTCGGGCATCCCTGGTATGTGTGCTGGCGCCGTAGCTTCGAAATTATTTGGTACATCCAGCTTTCCAGCTGCAACAACGTGCTTTTCCACCCATTTTTGCTCAGTCTCAATAAGCGGCAAGTAATGCTCTTCCCCCAAATCAGGAGGAGTCTGGGCATTGCGATCCCCTACAACAAGCGACGAGTGAAAGACACGAGTAATGGCCAGCCATTCAGGATCATACTGTAATCGATAGCGAGGCGATGCACCAGAAGAGTTTTGTTCAATACTTATTGCCGGATCAGAAGGTGAAATTTCACAAAGCTGGAGGAAGTGCCGTCCCGGGAGACACTTGTCTAATGCAAGAAAACGAACTTCTTTGTTGGTGATACCGGCCGGCACCGGCTGACCAGGGGTTTTCTTTGGTTGCGGACGGGCGAATGATGCGGGCAGCTGTGCCCTGAGATCCTCTGACACTTCGTTGGTCTCTCGGGACTTCTGCTCTGCTTTCGTCTCGGGTTGCGGTTGTGCTGTTACTGGAACATCATCATCGTCATCCATGTCAAGATCGATCTCGTCAGGATTGGTTTCTGTTGCGGGGAGGACAGGAGCGACATCCCGTGAAACCTCCTGGCCATAAGTCTTGTATGTGGTATCGCTATAGGTTTTCAAGGCGGGAAACTTGATGTGCATATGTGCAGAAAACCAGTAGGGAGGCCTTAACCGATCCATGACATATTCTGCAGCAACACTACCGAGAGTGCCATCTTTTGATTCTTGCCGAAAAGCTGGCTTCTTGTTGAATAAGAAGTGGGTATTGCCATGGTTCTCAACGGCACGGGGCCAGTCATGGCTCAGACCAATGTCGACTTGTGTTCGTACTTGTAAAAGCTTACGGACATCAAACTCGCGGACGTGATACCATGAGCGGATGTCGTCTTGATTGAAGGGCAACCTTTCGTAATGTGGCTTCCTGTAATCGACACCCTTCCAGATACCTGAGAGGCCAGCAATGCGCAATGGACCCAACCGAAGGACGTTGGCAGCTCCTAGATAGTAGATGTTGGGGGCAACCCATCCACCATAATATAGCTCCCACAGATGCGAGCTTGCCTCGTGATTACCTCCAATGAAGATGGTAAGGTAGGGTGCCTGTTTTGCACCTGAATAATAGTCGGGAAAATCACCAAGTGCTCGGTATTTAACAGGACAGGACATGATGCTTAGATCTGCAGCATTTCGTACACTCTGGGGACGGTGGTGAGCACAGCGAAACTAGCTCATGACATGCACGAAAGATTGGTTAGGTGGCATACCTGGAAGTCACCTCCAATGATGAGAATATCAACGCCATCCCAACCTCGATGCCTGCAAGATTCGGTGACAGAAGCATAGATGGCGTCGAGCTTGCCATGACCCTATAAAAAAAATCAGCATTTGATACTTAGAGCTAGGAATAATTGCAAATTTTCTTACGCAACCTTCCACTGCAACACGGACACCTTGCGTCTCAAAAGTGTTGGTGGTCATCTTTAGATTGAACAATGACTTGTGGTGGATGTGTAAGAGTGAAGTTTCATTCTTATTGGGCTACCTATGGTGAAGTCCAATGAGTTGTGGTTACTCCATACCTACCTACCTAACTAGGTAGGGAGTAAATAGTAGGTAGTACAGTAGGTACCACCCGCCTTCCTACTACGTACCAATGTTCTCGCATTGAACAACAAGATCCATCTGGAAGGTGCCTGCCAGGGCAGCTATAAATCGCACCATAAATGTGACACCAACATGCAAGGTAGACTCTGATGCATTTGCCATGACAAACGCAATGTGAGTCATAGGGGGGAAGAAAAGACACCAGTATTGAAGAGAAGACTGGGTGAAAGCTGGGATGGTGATATCATAAGCAGAGTCAGAAATTCTTCCGTTCTGGCGTGACTAGCGCTGTGTGCCTCACTACTTGGGTAAGTACTAAGATAGTCTGCTACTTAGGAAGCTTCATCCATCGACGTGACTGCATTGTTTCTAAACTGTGAGATAACGCGAATAAGAGCGTTGATGGGCTGCATCATTCGTACTCTTCAACTTTCCCAAGGAACGTACTTGCGTGAAGAATACACAACGGAAGGCGCTGAAGCTCATATTACCTCGTGATATTGAACACCAGGGCGAAAGACTCGAATCATGACATCCCAGGCTATATATGAATCACGACCTGGCCGAACATGGCCTTCCATCTGTTCTTCTACATCATGAGTCGGCTGGGAGACGACATTCAGAAGTGCCAAGTCCATCAAATCACACGTCAAGGATATTTACGATTCACGCAGAATTGTTATGTTGCCCTACAGAAAAAGCGAAAACTCAATGCGTCAACTGAGCCACGCAGAGTGAGAGGGATACATCAATCTTCCATCTCTAATAGACGTTCGACCCACGGAGGAGCTAAGAGAAGAACGCATATGCTGAAATGGTGCATCAAATATCTCGAAACGGTTGACAGGTGATTGCTTCATCAAAGATTCATTCATATTCATTACCTGTGGGGTGTCGTTGAGACATCTAGTCTGTAGAATGGCCGCATATTCAGTCCTTATCGCACCAACGCCGAGACTCCGGTCATAGAAGAGCCTGCTAACTGATCAGGGGAGAAATAGAAAGGCAACTTCTGCTCCGGCATGAAAGCAATAGCAACAACTCGCATGAATCATTTCAAGTTCATATTGGCCCTGTGTAGTATTAGTATCAATGCATGCGGCTCTAGCAGGCAATGGCGGGTAGCATACTGGTCCAAGCCCAGGTAATCGGCTGCGGCCAACAGCTCGAGGCAAAGCTCTACCGGTATATCCATGTCAGGGACATCCTCGCTGTTGCGGTATCGGTACCAGTAGTGAAAGTATTCGACCACCTTGTCCAGGACCATGGCGCTGTTGGGTTCAAAATCCATCAGCGTGTCTTGCTTTACCAGTAAACTCAAAGTTTTCCAGTGTACAGTATATACCACGGCATCGCCACCTGGTAAGGGCGCCATTGTGGTCAGGTCAAGTGTAGTGAGCAATCAGCCGGCCCAAACAAGGACAGGAGTGTCCTGTTCGTTCCGTCAAGCGGTATCGACTCTTTCTTCATCAACCCACGAGAAGTAGCAGCAGGAGAGAACCAGATAGGTTCAGAGTGATGCGGGTCAAAGGATATGGACCCAAACGTAGTGGCAGAAGCACATGAATTGGCGGACCTACCTCATCTCCTGGAACACACAGCGTGCATCCTGAGCCTCAGCAAATTGGCTTCGAGGATCAAGCATGCCTTTGATGATAGGACTGACCAGAGCAGCCTCACGCAGGACAACAAACTCGAATCCATCACCAGATACGAGCGTGACATATTTGCTTGGTGTACGAAGATCCATGATGTATGATAATCGAGGGCTTTGTACGGCCTGTAATGTGTAGTTGCCACGCCGATGTCAAGAGATGGCAGTTGTTGGTGCGAGTGAGATAAAGAGACGATGAGTAAAAAAAAAAAAAAA
>JABGLY010000081.1:43108-113318 GCA_013623525.1 Fusarium dimerum
AAAAAAAAAAAAAGAAAGAAGAGTGAAAGAGGAAATTAAAAGGTTCTGTAGAATAAAAAGAATATTAGTGTAGGAGAGATGCATTGGTCTCAAACACGTTCAAGAAAATACGTTAGCGAATCACAACCACCTCAGGCAGGAACACATGGGAAATTTTTCTCCCGTGCACGTGCCTTTCCCACTAAAGTATGACCTCACCCCTTGTCCTCCGGCATACTGTACCTATACCCCTCGGCGAGGATGGCTGGGGCGTCTAGAAGCCGTTGCTCCGTCAACATGTTGACTCGGGTAACTGGGTGCAACAAGCAAAGGCGTAACAAAGTTAATACTTGATTCACTCCCCCCATCATCCAGTTACTCGCGCGAGCCTGGACCTGATATCAAGCCCGTACCAGACCAGGCATTCTTCTTCCCGTCTGATTCTTACAGCATCCTGTTCTCCTCATCCATCCTTAACTCCCTCTTCACTCTTCACACAACACTCCAATATCATCGAGCATCCTCAAGCGCCCGATTGTAGATCTTTCTTATCCGACGTCCATCTCCACCCCACGCTTCTTACGCCTGTTGTTCTGCGCTTCTCGATTGCATATATTCTGGCCCTCATCTGTTATCTCGAGTGATTTTATACTTTTTGCTTTGACAATTTTCGTCTTGCAAACAGATCTCAGCCTCTTATACAAAGGGTACAGGATCCTTGGGCAACAGAGACGCCCGAGATAGCTGTTCCCACCTCTTTTCATCAACAGACTTGCGCTCAAGTATGGCATCGTCGCATTACCGCAACTCGTATCTCGATTCTGTTGACTATCCTCGATCCCAACGCCAGCAACGAACCCGTTCCAGCGAGGGCACAGTAAGCACCACCATGAGCTCATCAACCGGTCACGAATCAGCTGCTACGCACGCAACTGAGCCACCCACCTATTCCAAAAAGATTGTCGTCGTTGGCGATGGTGGTTGTGGCAAGACTTGTCTCTTGATCAGTTATAGCCAGGGCTACTTTCCAGAGGCATGTTGATCTTCCCCATGACTGAACAGGTTGGGAAGCTAACTGTGAGATCAGAAATACGTACCGACAGTATTCGAGAACTACATCACCTACCCAGTTCACCCTCCCACTAATAAGACCGTCGAGCTTGCCCTGTGGGATACTGCCGGCCAAGAAGAGTATGACCGTCTCCGACCCCTCTCATACCCAGAGACAGATTTGATCTTTGTTTGTTTTGCTATCGATTGTCCCAACTCCCTAGACAATGTGCTAGACAAGGTAAGATTGGCCCCGTTCACTTTTGATCCTGAACAAGTGTTAAGTAGTTGTCGTAAATAGTGGTATCCCGAAGTCCTACATTTCTGCCCCTACACACCCCTCATTCTGGTCGGACTGAAGTCGGATCTCCGTTACAAGAAGACTTGCATCGATATGCTCAAGACGCAAGGACTCACCCCCGTCACTACTGAGCAGGGCATGGCCGTGGCCAGAAAGATGAATGCTCAGTACATGGAATGCAGTAGTAAGGAGATGACAGGTGTTGATGAGATTTTTGAAAAGGCCATCCTCACTGTTGTTGCCAATGACCGAAAAACAATGGAAGCTGCAGCCCAGTCAGGATCCAGTAAAGAGCCCAGATCATCAATTCCCGGAGTAGGCCCTGTTAAGAAGAAGAAGAGAAAGTGTCAATTCCTCTAAGGTGCCAATATCTAGGGGATATGAAGTCCACACCTCACGTCTATGCAATCCGAGGACGAGAAGCATACATGTGGGGAAGAGCAAAGTGGAAGACGAAACACACGAAAGAAGTTACAATGATCAAGTCATGAATATTTGTTTTTTCTATAACGATTCGGACTTCCTTTAGGGTTTATACTCGATCACCTCTATGGCATTGGCTGCAAACCTCTTGCTTGGCCTGTGATGACGAAGGAGTCGATTCTGAAGGCTTCTCACCAAGGGAGCTCTCTTTGATACATTCGAGGGACTTCCATTTTATGGCTTGATGGATGGAGAGCTGAGAGGTATAATTGTATACGAAAGACGAGAACACGAAACAGAGCTACCGGGATGGCTTGGGGGAACGTGTCACAGCAGAGATGGAAGAAATAACGGCTGTTTTGAAAAACGATGAGCATCTGGGTTAGGTGTTCATGGCCAGGTGTTTTTCCCCCATCATTATTCGATGAATTTTTCTTCCTTTTTTTTTTTGTCACCATCATCGTTTTGTTTTAAACCTTTTCTTGTGTCTGCAAGCATGGTCTATCTGAGTTATTGGGTTGGGGATAGGATACAAATATTACTTTTACAAAAAAAAAAAAAAAAAAGCATTACCTGTGCAGGCTCAATTCCATGGCAACTATGATTGGGGGGGATCATCAAAGAGGGACTTAATAATGAGTAGGGCTTTGAGTGATTAAAAGCGGGCTTGGTTAGATCATCCTTGGATCTAACAAGCTCGCCTGTTTGTTTTGATTTCGTGTTATACATATTCCTTTTTCTTTTAAATTTACAAATACATGCCAGTCTCCTTCTCTTGTTGTGCGATATGAGATATCTGTAATCGCCATGCTGTGGAAAAAAATAACTGATCATCATGAGGGGAGCATTATACACTCGGAAATCCAACGCCGACCAATATTCCCATATTATTACACGCGGTAGTCATCATAGAAATGTCTTTCTTTCTTCTTTGTTTGTTTGCGAAGGGCGCTCTACGCCTTTCATTCCGCTCCTTGTTTCATTGATTGATGATGAGATGTTTATTTGTTCTTGACGACACCGACTTTGGCGGCGCGTAGTGTTCGACCGTTGAGCTTGAAGCCCTTCTGCTGAACGAAGAAGACGGTGTTATCCTCCTTGTCGGGTTGAGGGGTCATGAAAGTGGCCTCGTGCTCGTTGGGGTTAAACTTTTCGCCAGTAGGATCCAGGCGCTCGAGGCCGTGCTTCTTAAGGGTATTCATAAGGATATCCTCGGTCATCTTGAGACCCTCGTACAGGTTGGCCAAATCCTGGAGATGCTCCGGGCGGTCCTCGGCATTGAGTTTGTCCTTGGGAACCATTTCCAGAGCGCGGTCAAGGTTGTCAACGCTGTCAACCAGGTCCTTGGCGAACTTCTGAATGGCAAAGTCACGAGCCGTCTTGACCTCGCGCTGAGTTCGCTCTTGGAGATTGCGGAAGTCGGCAACAGTGCGCAGACACTTGTCCTGAAGAATATGTTAATTGCTGCAAGATGAATTAAGCTTTGGCAACTCTCGACTAACCTTCCAATCCCGAGCCTCAGCTTCCTTGGCCTCGAGAGCCTTCTTGAGCTCCGCGACAGCATCATTTTCGCCATTGGTGGCCTTTTCCTCGGTCTTGGACTCCTCAGTCTTGGGCGCCTCAGTCTTGGCTGATTCGGATTCCTTCGCATCGCTGTACCATCTTGAAGTAGTAGGCTGAACAGCTCTGAGGGTGAAAGCCGGTGCCGACTTGAATTGAGACTGGATGAAGGGACGGGTGGCGGCGGCCCGAGGAGCGGCGCGCAGGGCACGAGAAGACGTAGCAATGGCCTGGCGGAACATTTTGAAATATTCTTAAAAGGGGCTGAAGATGACAGAGGCGAGAAGAAAAAGGAGAAAAGAGTTGAAGCGGAACAAATGGAGGTTGGTAATGGCTGTTATTAAGTAGTGTTGCAGCTTGCAGGTGTCAGGAACTTTCAACTTGTTCAGGTGGGTTGAAATTTTAGCTGTTCGGCGCTGATCGCAGGGTCCCGGGCCGGCTACGGCCTAAATTTCACTGGACTGGGGGAAGCTTCCAGCAAGGGCTGTTCTGGCGGATCAATGATGGTCCGTCCGAGTTGTTATAGGAGCTTTTCAGCCAATCACTGTGCAGTGACTTAGTGCCTACGTTGTGCTCTGGCAACCTGGAGGGAGGGAAGGCTGTATTTGGAGCTTGGTCATTGTCGGTTGTCTATGTCCTTGCGTGTGCCTCATCAATTACACCAACTTCATCTCAACCATAACAAACTTAGCTTGCCATAACGACGACTCACCATAACTCGTCTCATTCCTTAATTCTTCGACGCCATCACCGATAAATACATCCATTTAATCACCGACCGACTTTCATCCAGTACCTCCTTCACAATGGCGGCGGCCGAATCAGAGAGGGTTCAGGAAGCCCAGAAGCTTTCCAAAACCGATCCGAGAAAGGCTGAGGCTATCTACAAGGATATCATCTCCAAAGCTCCCAGCACAACCTCCGATTCGGCTACCCGCGAGTACGAGACCGCTTTGATAAGCTTGGGCGAGCTGTACCGGGATGAGAAGTGCGCGCCACCCAGCATCCCCCATATTCCCCTCCACGCCTTGCTAATCGCCATTACAGGAACACACACGAGCTGGTGAATCTAGTCAAGGAGAGCCGATCAGTGTTTTCCTCATTCGCCAAGGCCAAGTCCTCGAAGCTAGGTATGCTTTTTGATCTTGAATACTTTCGCCCTCTCACTCTATACATGATACTAACGTGGTGACGTAGTCCGTCAGCTCCTCGACCTCTTCAGAGACATCCCCAACAGCACTGATATTGAAATCGCTGTTACCAAAGACTGTATAGAATGGGCGACTGCCGAACGACGCGCCTTCCAGCGCCAGGATCTCGAAGTCCGCCTCGTCACCCTTCAGATGGCTAAGCAGGCCTATTACGATTCGCTCGGCCTGATCAACGGCCTCCTGCGTGAGTTGAAACGCCTCGACGACAAGCTTCGTCTTGTCGAGGTCCAACTCCTCGAATCAAGAGTCTACCACGCTCTTGGAAACATTCCCAAAGCCCGTGCTGCTCTGACCAGTGCACGAACGAGCGCCGCCAGTGTTTACACCCCACCAATGCTTCAGGCCAACCTGGATATGCAGAGTGGCATGCTGCATGCTGAGGACAAGGACTTCAATACAGCCTTTTCTTACTTCATCGAGGCCCTCGATGGATACCACTCCCAGGACGAGAGCGCCAAGGCCCAGGCCGCCCTGCAATACATGCTCCTCTGCAAGATCATGCTCAACCTTGTCGATGATGTCAACCAGCTCATGACCTCAAAGCAAGCCCTCAAATACGCCGGCAAGAACCTCGAAGCTATGAAGGCAATTGCTCGCGCTCACTCAAATCGATCACTCGAGGAATACGAGCGTGCATTGTCCTCGTACCGCTACGAACTCGGAAGCGATGCCTTTATTCGCAACCACCTACGCCGCCTCTATGATGCCATGTTGGAGCAGAACCTCATCAAGGTCATCGAGCCTTTCTCCCGCGTCGAGATTGATCACATCGCCAAGATGGTCGGTCTCGACACTCAACAGGTTGAGCGCAAGCTTTCTCAGATGATTCTGGACAAGGTCATTATTGGTGTCCTGGACCAAGGTGCTGGCTGCCTCATCATCTTCGATGAGACGCATCGGGATGAGTCGTACGACGCGGCTCTGGCAACGATTGAGAAGCTGAGCAATGTAGTAGATCTATTGTACACCAACCAGGCTTCCCTGCTGGAATAGAAAAGGACAGGTGGAAATGGTGAGGGACGACGGGAGTGCGTCGTTTATTGTATCATGTCTCATAGTAGATTAGGCGTTTCGAGAAAGGAATATGAGAGTTGTCTAAGTTGGGCATTGTCATAACTTTTGTCTTGCCCGAAAATCAACTGCGGTTTTGACTACTTGTAATAGCAACGGTGCAAGACCTTGGTATCTCCAAACTATCATGAAAAAGAATCAAACAACGCCTACTTCCAACGCATGCTTTCGTCCCATCATACATGTTTATATCCATACTTCATAACCTAAATTGAGCCAGTGTTTGGTCCATACTCAATGAAACATGACGCGAGCGGATGCTTCGCTTTCACTTCGACTTCTCCTCCTTCTTTCTTCTCCTAATATAAGTGCAAAGAGTCTCTTTGCAAGAGCAGCTTCATCCCAGCCGCCAACTTGGGCTTTGAACGCGTCAACGCAGTCCAAATGCCACTTCTCCAACGTCATGGCCTCACCATGGCTTTTTACTGTTTTACCAAGAAGTTTTGCAGAAAATGGCTCGTATTGGAGTTCGAATGGGCCTCGACGACGACGTTGGAGAAGGTTATCGAGTAGAAGCCAGTGCTCCCTTGTCCAAACGGTGCGAGATAAGGGCCCCTTCTGACTTGGTCTAGCAAGGAGGGGCTTGTTTCGTAGAGATGGTACTGAGGAGCGAGTGTTTTCCTTATTAGCAGTCTGTGGTGGTCGTCCTGGTAGGACTAGTCGACTATTAGTGCTAGTCTGCGAAGTAATCGATGAGTTTGACAGCCGACGCTGTTGACGAGCTTTGGCTTGTTGTGCGGGTGAGAGAACACTGCTCGTAAACTCCACGACACGGCCTGGTGTATGAGGTTTGAGAGGAGACCGAAGACTGGACTTTCGAGGTGAGGCATTTCGAGGTGGGAGTGGCCGCAGCAGTGGCTGAGTAGGTCCCGCAGGCTCTTCGTCAGTAGCATCAGACGTTTCCTTTTGCCATCTTTGAATATCTGCATGAGACAGCTGCATCCGTGGTGGTGTGGTCGCATTGTTCTGAGTATCGGCAGCAGGCGGATCTGGTTCAGAATGAGCTGCAGCCGAGTGAGATGAAGTTCTGAAGAATGCTTGGTTTGGTTGTCTAGGTCGGGGCGTGAAATTCTGTTTCTGAGCAACAGATGGCATGCGAACCTCCTCTTCAGGCTCGGCAACTTCGGGCTGTGGCTCAGTAGCCTGTTCCTGCTGAATAGGAGACCTGTCGGCATGTCTAGGTGATGATGATGCTCGATGCGAACTGCTGCTGCTTCGCCGTTGAAGTTCTGTTCGGGATAATTGTGGAAACATAGAGCCCGTTGGCAGACTAGCATCCATGTCAACCTCAGCGTGCTCCGACTCCGTTGGCCTAGACCCAAATACTGAGAACTTCTTGACTGGGAGGAGTTTTTCTGCGAGCATCCCAGGAATAGCAGCTGGTGAGGAAAAGAAGGAAGAGAGGTCGAATCGGCCGACTTTGGTAGCCGATCCGACAGGCTGTTCCTGCTGGCTCTGTTCCGGTTGAGCAAGAAGAGAGAATTCCTCCGCCTGGGCCGCGACAGATGCGTCGTTGCCTTTGCCCGGTGACTGCTGTAATTGCCTGTCCTCATTTCCATCTAGCGTGCGAGATGGAGCGTCTATCTCATTCCGTGTATCTCGCATTGTAGACCTCATCCATGAACTAGGTAATGTGCCTCGCTTATTTGTAGGAGAGGTAACTGTTGGGGCTTCTGGGGCTACTTCTTGGGGTTTGACCGGTGATCTTCTTTTTGCTTCGAATTCCCATATATCCATGTCGTCGTCGGCGTCTTCGGCGTCCTCGTCCATTACGACTGCCACAGCATTTGTTTGCTGTCCAACATATGACTGGCTGTGACTGTTTCGACTTGCAGGCGCTGCAAACTCTTCCAGCGGAACATCTCCTCGAAGATTATCATCGATTGGGCCCTCAGCCGCAATCCAGCTCATCTCATCTTCTGTGGGCGGATCCATTTGTACTGAACTCGAGGCAGACCCTCCTTGTGCCTGCTGAGCCGTCCGTGCTGATGCATCTCCTCCGCTTCGTCCAAGAGCTTTCATAAAACTAGCTTGGCCAGTGTAACGTGTGTCTGCACTGAAGGGATCATCGTATATGCCAGCACTGAGGGGTCTCTGAGCAGCATCGGAAAAGGTACGTCTTCTTGGGCTTGCGCTCATAGGCCTATTGGGCTGCTCATCTTTTGAGGTTGACCCTACATCCCTGCTCACAGAGCTTCGGAAAGGGCTTCGTAAGTGGCGTTCGCGTGCCTCTGGCGACGGCGGATCCGATGTCACACTCTGTAGGGCACGACCTGCTCGTACAATGGGTGATAAAGTAGGTCTTCTCGCTCTCTCCAGCGGCAGCTCTGGGAGCAATGACTGGGGCTCTTGGAGGGGTGATGTAAGCTGATTAACCGGCGTGATCTCGAGCCAGCGACTTGTTTTATTCCCTGTAGGTTCTGGCTGTTGCGGTTCAATGATAACTGGCACTCCCTCCTCCGCAGTCTCTTCGGCTGCGTCTTCTGGCGCATTGTCGACAACTTCATCGACTACATTGTCGGCAACATCTTGGACACTCTCGCCAATAGCATCATCGACAACTTCTCCAGGTATCTCTGCAACCAGTTCAATGTCTTCTTCGACAACCTCTTCGACAATCTCAGGAACAGCTTGCGAGTAATCCGTCGAGCGTGCTTGAGAAGGTCCTGCCGTCAAAGTGGCGTCCCGAGGAGAAGCTGTTGAAGAGCTCCGCAGCGACGGTCGCGTAGCCTTCCCAACGTTATTCGCCTCAGCTTCGATTTGAGGAGGTGTGTCATCAGGCGTAGGCAAACGACCCGCGTCAGACCTAGAGATAGCACTTGTGTTGGAAGCCATCACATGCTCATGCTGTACATCCTGCTCGTCACGGTCATGCCCTGGTGGTTGACCATAGTGTATACTCTCGTCCTGTTCCCCTGCGTCCATCATTTCGACATCTTCCACGGCCTCCTCTCCAAACTGCGTATTTGTAAGATGTTGTGGTCTCCGAGGAGTCGCGGCTTCAAGTATGTTCTCGGGAATCTCTGAGAATGAATCTTCGTATAAGTTCGTTTCCTCATCGGCAGATGGCTCAGGAACCTCCTGTTGCTCATGCATTGTTGAAACTTGGCGATCTGCCGCCTGATTCCGACTACGATGAACATCTTCCATGGCATTCATCTTCAAAACTTGCCGGCGAAGGGGAGACGCCCCAATCCTGTTGGAGCTCCGCGGGCGTCGTGGTGATTGGGTTTTAGTTGGCGAAAAAGTTATAGGCGGTTGAACGCTCGCCTGATATGATGTGTCGCGTAGATCTTGGTCATGGGTCCCTATATGGTCTGGGCCAGATACTTCGGGTACCTCCGTACGCTCGTCTTCCGTACGGTCTTCCTTGTCTTCGTTCTGGGGTGGCTCGTCGCGCTGCTGCAGAGACCGCCTTAAGGATTCCAGCGTGTTGTTTATGATTATGCTCGTCTCCTCGCCAATATCATTTTCCATGACCTCGTGAACAGAGCTCCGTAGGTCGGCTTGCAAAGAAGGGAAAGAGTCCATGAGAATCATACTGAAGTCTTCACCTTGACCAACAGTATCATCATTTACGGGTCTGGATTCACTGAGAGGCTCATCTATAGACGAATGATCGCTTCCAGCCGGCGCAAGAAATCCGTAGTCGCCACCGCCGTCAGATACATCACTTTGAGAATCGTGACTCCGGGGCACAGGATCAGCAACTGGCCGCTGGGTCTGGCTTGTAACTCTGGGTGTCGGCTCATCATCCAGAGTTGCCATCCATATGTCAGACTCTGCATCGGAAGAATCTCCGGCATCCTCCGGTATCTCTATTGGTGCCTGCACTTGCGGTTGGGTTGTTTCCGCCTCTGATGGTGTGATGATGAGGGTCATCTCGTTGTCTGGCTCAGATTCGTCTCCTCGGAGAGCCGGGAGTTGATTCAAGTGATCAGCCTCGTTCACCAGCCCCTCCTCCCTTACTGCTCGAGACTCGTCCCTCTTTTCTGTCGTCGGTTGTTGGTCATCCGTGGGTATACTTTTTGGTTTACGTGGTGAATCTATTTCGCGATTCTTTGGTGGTCGACCTCTTCTTTTGGATCCAGTTGTCGAGTCAGTAATGCTTCCTGTAATTTCAGAGGCTTTTGAAGTCTTTTGTCGCCTTGGCGTCCTTTTCATTGGTGTTCCTGCCCTTCTTTTTGTTCCTGCTCCTACTGCTGCTCCTGGCAATGGCGTTCCATTCACTTTGCGCGGTCGACCTCTACGTCTTGGTGTCGCATTTGGATCATTTGTCGCCTCGTCGGCGGTATCCTTTAGCGGTACCGTAGTTGTAGTCGACATCATTCTCTGTCTTATACTCGGGGATTGAAATAATTTTCGTCGTGCGCTTCCAGGGCCAGTGGTCGTATGGGCGTCTTCGGTTTCAACGGTGACAAGTAATCTCTGAGGTGCTTGATTATCTCCAACTTCAAGTTCGAACATCTGCTTCCTAGGTGATGGGGCAAATGAAGAGGAGAAACGGCTTGACCGTTGAGTGCTGCGCGCAACGCGGCGCGTGGACGAAGGCAGCACAACGGTTGAATCGGCGGTGTCGTTGAGAGGATCGGGCGACGACATAATATCTGCGCTGGGAGTAGATATATCGGCAACCGAATGCCACCGGACGCTAAAAGACTCGGAATTGTGTGAAGTCCCCCGACGCCGTGACATGAACGAAAACGGTACTGTATTAATGTACACATGAAATGCACGCTGTGATAGAACAGTTTGGGCATCATGGTTTATTTTACAATCGTGCGCGTACAAGGGTGTATTCAAGGCGTAGCGATTTGTTGACTTTGAGGCCAAAGCAGTTTAGTGTCTTAGATATAGTGGAGCATCTTCGCCAGGGTTCATGGGTGGCCGGCTGTTGACTTGTTTCGCGGG
This sequence comes from Fusarium dimerum, assembly GCA_013623525.1. NCBI lineage: Eukaryota > Fungi > Ascomycota > Sordariomycetes > Hypocreales > Nectriaceae > Fusarium > Fusarium dimerum. Next base: position 53,615 of record JABGLY010000081.1, read on the forward strand.
TAAATAGTTTATCCGATATCTCCATTGTGATAATGGCTTTCCTGTACTGTACTCTAACGTTAAAGGCCCTGCAAAACATTGCCCATTTTAGGAAGAAGAAACAAAAAAGCATGAGAGGTAATGAGCAGTTGAGGAACGTTCCGAATAGCACACATGCGAGCGTGCACGTAATCAAGAATGAAGCACTCGTTTAGCAAAGAAACACCTTTTGCGATTCAAGTTTTTTTCCTAAAGGAGATGAAGATATTGAATACAACTCGACTAACATACATCATCATACCTAGGTAGGTATCATAGGTATCATCCTCAGAACTATCTGTATCCACATGTTTCGCAATAGTATCAAGAGGTACGGCAATTACCCCAAATGTTGCCTTATCTCAGCCCGCCCTTGGAAGAGAGAGTCCCTTCCCCCGCAAAATACATATCTGCCAGCAAAAATCGTCCACCCACGTCACATGTAAAGGCCAAGGGCTGGTAATAGTGCTCCAAAGGGAAGGGAAGGAGTGACCTCAATTTGAAATGCGGGACACCTTCCCCTACATTGGACCTATTCGGCATCCATTCCGCAACGACCTCGGTATTTTTAGGAGCTACCGAGTCAAGCGCACCTGCTCTTGATTTCGTGAATAGACTTATAATCAAAGGGGAGGATCCTCGCTTTTTTCCCCTTCTTCTGAGACTTTGACCACACTTGCCCCACGATCGCATCTCATCTGAATTCTTTTTCCCCCATACTGTTTTTTCTCACTCGCCCTGTTTCTTATCTTCACATCTATCTCTATCGCATCGTGTCGCATTGTGTCGCATCGCATCGCATTACATTACATCACACCTCATCGCACCAGGACCGGTACCTTTTAAACGGCCTGTCCTATATCTATACCCCTTCTCAATACATCATCATCATCATCATCATCATCATCATCATGGCTGCTAAAGCTCCCATTCCTCAGAATGACAACGTTGCCCACGCCCTTGCTGGCGCCGGTGGTGGTCTCTTGTCTATGGCATTGACGTAGGGTCCCCTGCCTTTACCTATCATTCAAGTAACGTACACTAACGCTCATGCTTCAGCTACCCCCTTATTACCCTCTCAACTCGTGCTCAGGTTGAGTCAAAGAAGGCCGAAACTAAGTTTATCGAGGCTGTTCAGAAGATTGTCGCCCGCGAGGGTATCTCTGGCCTCTACTCTGGTATCAACTCGGCTCTCTTTGGCATCAGCGTCACCAACTTTGTCTACTACTACTGGTATGAGTGGACTCGTTCGTTCTTCGAGAAGGCCGCAGCGAAGGCTGGTCGACCTAGCAAGAAGCTCACCACTGTCGAGTCCATGATTGCCGGTGCTATTGCAGGATCCGCTACCGTCATCATCACTAACCCCATCTGGGTTGTCAACACTCGTGTCACCACGCGCAAGCAGGAGAAGCAGGCCGATGTTGAAGCTGGAGAGACCTCTAAGCCTGTCAAGGCCCCCAGCACTATTGGCACGCTGCTGCTTCTGCTCAAGAACGAGGGACCCCAGGCCCTCTTTGCCGGTGTCGTCCCAGCTTTGGTGCTTGTCATCAACCCCATCCTTCAGTACACTCTCTTTGAGCAGATGAAGAACAGGGTCGAGAAGAGACGCAGCATCACCCCTACTGTGGCTTTCTTCCTTGGTGCTTTAGGCAAGCTTTTCGCTACTGGCATCACATACCCATACATCACGGTCAAGAGCCAGATGCATGTCCAGACTGATAAGAAGGAGGGTGTTTTTGCTGCTCTCAGCCGTGTTGTCAAGGAGGAGGGCTACTCTGGTCTTTACAAGGGTTCGTTTTTTTTTTCATGTTTTTGCTATATCATGGCAATTTGCTAATCGTTAACCATTACAGGTATTGGCCCCAAGATTACCCAGAGTGTGCTCACTGCTGCATTCCTATTTGCATTCAAGGATGCGCTTTATGAGCGAACAGTCCGACTTCGCATGGCTAACGCCGCTCGCAAGACCGTCGCTGCATAAATGGAGTGCACAGCACCAGCGTTTCGAAATGTGCTAAATAAGACGCTTGGTCGGCCTGCAAAACGATTGGCAACCCCTTCGATTACGGTGAGGGCATTTTAAACAATGTGTTGGCAGTGACGATGATATGGTGGCACAAAACGGAAGGCAAAACGAGACTCGGAATATCGGAATTCGGGATCTGGGAAGGATGCAAAATGCGGGACACGGAGGAAACAGGATCAGGGAGATAGTTCTCATTTGGATACCCCAAATGTACCGATTATACCAAGTATGCAGAATATGAACACACTTAAGACTTGCTCCCTTGTTCCCACAGAACCTTCACCCTTGCATCTTCCTAATCCAACGGGTTGGAAACTATTCGGGGTACAATCCACCAGTCATGATAACACTTATCTGGAGTCGGCACCTCGGCCTTGATTTTCAACTCCCCTGTCTCCTCTTTAGTTTTCATGGCCTTTCGGACTGCCGAAATGGCAATGCCTGTAGCGATGCAGGATTTGAGCGCGCTTTTCTTGGATGTTGACCACCGGCCATGGGATCCAACCGAGAATGCTTCACGAGGTGAAAACTTGCTGAGAACCTCGAATCCTTTCTTGGCGCCTGCCAGGGCCCTCTCCGCATAGTCGAGTATCTCCCGTGTTGAAATCTCGGGCTGCGTCGTACCCTCCGTAAATTCCTTGAACGTGGGGAGAGTAGGTAGGCCGATGGGTGCAAAGGGCCTCATCCGCAAACCATAGCGAAGCTCGTCGTTGCTATAAGGCCTGGGGGGCGCTTTGATAAGTTCGAGCCGAGCGAGGATGGTATAGAGACAGGACAGCGCATCGGACAATTCCCATGTCACGGCAGAGTCGAGCAGCATCAGGCGAGTAAAGTCGAGTGATCTCTCTAATTGCCGATGAGCGGTAGGATCAGGCGGCTGGCCCGATTGACGGGACTCTTCGACTCGGCGGAGGATAAACGTCTTAATTCTTTCCACGTGTTGAACGCGCCATTTGGCTAGGTAATTGAGGTACCAGTACATTCCCGCGAGTTCATCGGGCTGGTACACTTCCAGTTCAAAACCAAGCTGTACAATCCACTCCATCTGACGCATCTTGTAGAGGTAGGTCCATGATGAGAGAGGGAGTGAGTACGTTTCCATGGGTGAGCCGTCTACCGGGGATGCCTGCACGATAGGACGCTCATCTGTCTTGCCTTGGAGGTCCTGGTCAAGGTCCTCTGCATCCATCTGAAGATGTTCCCAATCGCGGATGATGTGGCAGAGGGTACGGCGAACGCGGCATCGATTCTGACAGAATGCCCGGAGCACGTCCAAGTATGGCTGTGCTGCTCTTTGGCGAAACAGCTCCATCTGCTGTGCCATCAAGAATCGAGGATCTTGAGTAAACTCAATCTCGTCATTGTTCCGGTCAAGTTGTGGGCTCGCAGGCAGCGATACGATGGAAAAGTCATCATCCATGATCTGCCTTATACTCATTGATCCGAGAACTTCCATATCGTTAAACAAGAAGGTTTGTAATAGGGTGCGCACATATACGAGCGGCTGTGGTTTCTTGGCCTGGAAGCTTGACACAAATGTCTGGTTCTGTTAGAGGTGAATGTTAGAGATGGAATGTGACGAACCTGGAGACATTGCGAGTCAGTGTAATTCAGCACGTCAATCAACTCGATGCCGTCCTGAAAGAGCCTGGTCAGGTGGCCCAGAGCATCATCAAATCCTAATTGCACGATAGGTCGTGGGGGCATGGTACTGGCAAGTTTGCGTTGCAATTTGGCGCTGAAGGCCTCCTGCACCGGCTTGCCCAGCGAGTGGGTCGATTTGATATCTGGCAGCAGGTCTAATCCCTCCAACCAAGGAGCTCTAGCAACTTCAGGTTCTTTTATGTGTTGAGGGCATTCGGTGGCGCTGAGAAAAGAGGATCGGAACTGTAATCGACGATCAAGAGCATGACGGAGCTCATCGCTCAACTCGCCCCCTAATGAATTCAGCAGGTCCCTTGCGTTGGCAATGGCCTTTTGAATGTCACTTGGTGGTATGTTGGCCAGGAGTGTGCGGTTGTAAGTATTTGTAACGAAATCCTCTTCCTTTGAAATCTTTAGTTTTGGCTTGCTCAAATAACTTTGAGCATATTTTTTTCGTACCTCGTAGAAATGCTCTGATCTGATTCGTTCATTGACATAGCCACACGCTTTCAATAAACCCAGACAGTATGCTCGTAGGATGGAAAGCATAGGGTTGGTGCTGGTGGAGCTTGGGTTGTTGCGTGAGAGGTGAGCTTCATCTATAGTTGCGGGTGTAGGCATGAGAAGAGCCTCGGCATAGACGCTTGTGAAAAGAGTTTGAGAGAGGGGATATCCGAGATGCCATGCCATCTGAGGAGAGTGAGTATGAGGGTGAATAGACGAGAGTAGGGAAACTGACCTCATGACAGATTAGTTGGTCTATTATACCAAGCACTTCCTCGGGGAGGAGGGGCTTGGTTACGTCGTAGAGTTCCTCCAACTCATCTGGTGACTCAACACAACCACTGTCCATCTTGGGATCCATGATCTGGCCAGCTTTAGCACAAATCAGAAAATATGGTATGAGGTGTTCTATACCTCAAGAGCCGCAACGGACTCAAAAAGAGTGAAGAAACCATCTTTGACAATGTCGCCGGGTGCGAGAGCTGTAGTGTGTCAGTGGGGTGTGAGAGACATTCTTGCTGCAAGGCGCGAAGAGATCAAAAATGGAGAAACATACTCTTGACAGCCTGTGAGAATTCCTTGGTGATATCGATTGCAACTATGCCAGGTGTGTGTATTTTAGGTGGTGGCGGCGGAGGTTGTTCATTCAACTGGTCAAGTGACAACCTCGCGATATCTGGAGTATCTTCAGGTCAGAACTTTTGAGGAAGCGACAGGGTAAGCTGAGGGATGGAATGAAGAGAGGGGATGAGGATGGATAGTTGAGTACTCACCGTCCGGAATTCCGATACCAAAGTCGGCCATTTCTAAAACCCTGGCGCGATGAGGTGCCGCATTCGAGAGTAGTCTTGAGGTGCAACTTGAGAGTCGAGGACGAAGGAAGATGCAAGTTGGAGAGAGTGGGAGGTTCAAGGCTAATCAGATGGATGTAGTGGGTTGGGTGAAGTGGAAAAGATGAGAGTGCGCAACCTTTCACTGACGATAGTGGATAGAGTCGATATCTTTCAGCGCTTGGGGTACTAAATTTTCGCTGGAATGGCCTGAGAAGGTACCAGTTGAACGGGTTAAGGGATGACTGACTGATAAGCAATGATTGGGAATAGACGAACAGCTCCATGGAAAATATGACATAGAGGACAATGCTCCCAGCAGCATATTGATAATTAAGGGAGAGAAAAAAAAACTATACAGATTATAATATTGAATATCGCTGATGTCAACAATATATTCCTGCTATCAACAACATTTGGTGTAGAAACCCTGTATATAGGTAATCGGCAGTACCCGGGTCGCGCAAAAGTTGCCCAATCTCGCATACCCAGTAATTAATACAATCACAACCACGGCAAACAGTTTCTAGGCCAGCAATTGAAACTTTTTTTTAATCTCTCGACTGATTGATACATTTCAACAATCCTTTATGATACAGTGACACCAAGTTTGCATGCCATGGATTGACCTCCCAATGAGGGCATCAGGTTTCCCATCTCATCCCCATCAATTCAATCCTGAAGCCAGAACGGAGGGGGTTTGCCATGCTCTTGAATTATCCCACGCGCAGATTCGTCTTCGAAGTTAAAAAAAAAAGTTCGTTGCTTAGGAGGTAGCGTTCTCGGCAATGGCGGCGTTGGCAGTAGCAAGGTTCTGGACCTCACCCTGCTTGCCGTTCTGTTGAGGTAATTAGCATCGTCGACGTCGTTCCGGTATTTCTTGACCTAGAATTGTTTTTTTTCCTCACCTGCCACTTGGCGAATCGAAGATCCATCTCGCCTCGCTTCTCAACGGCGATTCTCTTGTCCTCCTTCAGGCTACGGCGGACAACACGGGCGGCGACGGCCAGGTAGCGGTTGTAGCTATTCGGGAATTTGTTAGCTTGTCGATACTCGGTCGGAAGCAGACGGGGGAGACCAGTCGTCAGGGGTGGTCGAGGACGTAGGGAAATCAATTGACGTACGTAAGGCCAGCGGCTTTCCACGCAGCAGTCATTTTGGCGGTATTGAAGATGGATCGGGGAAGGGGAGATAGTAGGCTTGTGGTGATTTGATGATGGCTGAATCTTTGCTCCGAGTTACCGGACGACGGCAGAGCTAGAAAGTGTTACCTCAGGCATCAACGTCTTGGTCCCATTGGTGGTTGTATCTGCTCCTACCGGGGAACAGCCGAGTTCACTGTCACCCTTCCATGCTTAGTCACGTGCATCCGTAACAATCACGTCTTGAAATCTGAGATTAAAGGCGTCCAATTATTCACCAGACATGACTAGGAAAACCAATTACAATATCTGCAGCTAGCAAGGGGACGATGCATACACGTTCATCTCAAGCAAGATGGCGGCCGCTCGTCAGCATAAGCATGCAGCTCAAATCCCTGTGTTGGGCTTCGCTAATGGGTTTCAGTGTCTCATCAATTTCACTTATCTATCTTCCTCTGCAAGCCTGCGAGTGCAGGCTTGACTTTCTTCTTCTTCTTGTCATTTTCGTCTTGGCCTTTCTTGCTCGTTCTCGATTATTATTCCCCTGTGTGCATCCATCATGTCGTACACTCCCTTATCGAGGCGCCGTCGACCTCAGGAGTTTACTCTACCCAGTGGTAAGAAGATAGTTGCTTCACTACCAGAAGACTTGGAATTTTTACGAGAAAAATACCGTGATCGCAACGACGTCGAAATCGAAATTGTTATCCATGGTTCCGATGAGCACTGTGACTATCTCAAAGAGACCAGAAATCACCATGAGAGCCGGCGCGCTCAGCTTCGGCAACAGCATGGCCCGGCTTTCGACGAGTGGGAACATGTTCATACCCAATTAAACTCGGTCTCTTCAGAGCTAGAGAAATTGACAAATAGTCCCAGTGGACTCAGTGCCAACTTCAATAAGTTTGGCTACGGTGCAGATTTGCGTACCTACGACGATGAGCCTTCGGGGCAAGGATCGTGGAACGGATCCGACTCGGATACTCTATCTACAACATCGGCATGGAGTGAACGTCGGACCGGCGAGACTACCAAGCTCTTCAAAAAGCCGGTCGTCAAGCAATGGTTCCACAAGGGCCTCCTCTGGCGTGCTTCGGAAAACACCGAAATCATGGCCATCGAGCTCTTCTTTGACCTTCTCTACGTTGGTATCATTCACATCAATGGCGAGCATGTCTGGGCTGAGCCCACTGGTAAGGAACTGCTACGCTTCGTCATCACTTTCATGATGTCGTGGAAAATCTGGGCCGATGTCACCTTGGTTCTCTCATGGTTCGAGACCGATGATGTCTTGACGCGGCTAGAGCTCCTATTTGAGATTGCTTGTCTTCTCGGGTATGTACTAAACAAGCCTGTTTCGTTTCGTACACACAGCATATTTATTGACATGACAGCTTCACAACCAACATGACATATGCCTTCTACGACGACCCTGCGCACAATACATACACCATGCTAGTCTCATTCTATCTAGCAGCACGTCTCAGAGCTTTTGTTCATTTTGCCGTTACTGGCTACCTCTTACCTATGGTCCGAGGCGTCATGATGTGTGAAGCCATCATCATCATCATACCAACAGCTATCTGGATTGCCAGTATTCACGTTGATATGCCAGCTCGACTTGGCCTCATCTGGGTGGCCCTCTGCCTGGACATCTGGGGACAAGGCATTGCTATCGGGCTGTTTCAGTGGGGTCGTACTTCTGGTGAAAACACACGTTTCGGCAAATTCCTCTCTAGCTTCTTTGAATTCTATCCTGCAATTAACATTGAGCATCGGGTCGAGAGAACCAACGCTTTCGTGTCCTTAGTCTTGGGGTACTCAGTGGTAGGAGTCATGTTCCAGAGTTACGGAGGATACACGGTCAACGCATTCCTCGGCAAAGCCATCCTGGGGCTGATTCAAGCCTTTGTCTTTAACTGGATCTACTTCGACATTGATGGGAGAAACATCGACGTGCACGCTATTCGAAGCTCGGTCCTAAGTTGTGAGTCTTGCTGAGGCAATTGCCTAATAGTGTACATACTGACTCGTCCAAGCCTCGATTTGGAACCAGGCCCATCTCCCGTTCATCATGGGCTACATCCTGGCATCTGCTGGTCTTTCAAAGCTCGTTCTCGCAACGGACACACCTGGTGCCAGTGCATACCAATTGTCCGATCACTATGCTCATCGTGCTGAAGACGAAGTCGCCAACGGCATCCGGTTCTTTTACTGCCATGGCCTCGCGATCGCCCTCGCCTCCATGGGCGTTATCTCATGGACTCACGAACACCGCAAGTTTTCGACTCTGCGCTGGAACAAGAAAGTACGCCTCGCCAACCGGTTCGCCGTCTGTGTCATCATGTTCTTCCTTCCTCTAGCGACAGGCCTCAATTCGATGAGTCTCATCTCAGTCACTCTAGGTCTGTCGATATGGGTTCTGGTCATAGAACTTTTTGGCAAGTCCTGCCGCGATGATCCGTTCTGCGGCACCAGGAAGGGCTTCACGGTCAAGTATTCGTGCAAGTGTAGCAAGAAAGACTTGGAAAAGGCCAATGCCGAGAGTGAGAAGGATATGCCCAGGGCAGAGGTGCTGGTGTTGGGGCAGAGGGAGAAGACGGCGGTTGCAGCTGGACAGGATTGCTAAATACGTAGAATAACGAAGAAAGGCTGGGAGATTGACTGCTGAATTGGGGGTATATTTCCAGATTTACCAAATTAACAGACAACTAAACGTAGCAGAATCAACCATAACCACTACTCTCTGCTCCACATGCTCAAAGACATCTCTAAAGGGTTTGAAAGGACACGGCACAAAAGAACATCAATCTCATGCCAAACACCCACCATCTCAACTAGCACCAGCACCAGCACTGAGTGCCATCGCCTGATGCGCCCTCCTCCTATCAATCTCCTTCTTCATCATCGACAAACAACTTGCTACCGCCAGGATCTCCATCTGCTCTACATCCCCCTTTGTATCTGCCCACGCTCTCAGATCCAGCATCAACCGTCCACCGTTACCCGCACTGCTCTTCTTCGAGCCAGGCGTACGTAGACTCGCGCTGCGGACGAACTGGCCAACTTTGGTCCGCCGCTCTTCCTGTTTTCCTCCTGCGAGAACAACATTGGTGATTTGCTCGAGGATGAGGAGACAGTCGATGTCCTCGTCGGCGGTGGAGCGGGCAGACTTGCGCTCGGAGCGTGAGCTGTATCGCCATTCGAATGTACCGAGGTGTGTGCGCATGGTAACAGTGCGGCTAAAATACCCCTTACAGCTGAGTTCAAATTCACTTTCGTGCACCTTGCCGTCCGCCATGTTCCTTGGGATGCGCATCTTAGGAGGCTTGCCAGGTCCGAAACGATACGTTGTCGCACAGAGAACGGCCTGCGTGGCATCGTCGGCCCGAGCGAGGAAGCAGGAGCCAGAATCACGGGATGGACGAATAGACACATACTCCGCCTGCTGAGAGTGACCATCCGGTGTCACGCTGAATATATAGATTGGTTCTGGACGTGGAGGCACAGGCAGACGAACGACGGGTACGCCGGCAGCTTGAATTTGCAGTACTCTCGTTGGAGAGAACGCTGAAGAAGAAGAACTCTCGGCAATAGCTGTGTATTCAGGAAGATCCGAATCGATAGACGAAGCTGGAGTACGAAGTGCAGGCTCGTTGGACTCGGTAGCAGAGTACTCAGGCGGCACATCGAAAGAACGGCGCCGAATGTGTGGGGCCGAAGTCCGGGACGGGGCCGGGGGTGTTGTGACTCGGGCAGGCATAGTAGAAGGCTTGGGCTTTAACGAGTCGATAGTTTCCTTGATGTTTCCCAGTAAAACATCGACTTCAAACAGAGAGGTGGTGAGATATTGAGACATTTGTGAACCAGTCAGTGATATTAAATATGGATATGGTAGATAGAGTGCGGTATCAGGTGTTGGATATCTCTGACTGTGAGTCAAGATCTCTGCTCTTTATATAACAGAGTCTTCCAAATATCAAGTTCCAAATCCTTCACCTATCGAGAAAAACCCGACCGATACGATAACGTCAAAAAAATCAGGTCTGCCGTCCATGCGGTAGGGCGTGTTCTCAGCCCCCTCAGCGCAAGTGAGGCATGATTGGTTCATGTGATTCACGCCAACACCATATGGTCGATACGATGAATACGATCCAATCAGGGGAGCGATCAGCGCACGTCTTCATCATGCAGGGAGGCAGTGCCGAATATGCCCTACCCACTTTGAATGTTGTGTGGGAGTACTCTGTAGTCTGCCTGGATTTCTGATGCTTGATTGACACTGAGCAGTGTTGGATGGCTTGTTCCAGTTTGAGACCTTGAGAAGAGCCAAGAGATCCAAGGCGTTCCAGAGAATTTCTGGATTTCAACAGAATGATGGCTGTAAAGTAAAGCAATTGCTACGACAGTTCGACTCAGCTAATCAACACGCTAAATGTGACATATATCCATCATGTAAATATTCCAATATTAATGGCATTTCACCTTCGTTAAATGTCATTCCGAAAGAAATCGCAGCCTCCGTCCTTCCCATCTAGCACCTACCAAAGAAACTGACGTCTCGATCCAGCTGTTCTTCCACCCACATAGGCCACTGATTATACACCTGGTGATTAAGATCAATATGTGTGTTTAGGTATTTGAGCCATCTCGCAAACCCAGGATCAATTTTGCATTCAGCTTCTCGGTTCAGGCGCTCCTGAGACTTGGTCTGTACTTTAGCTTCTTGTCCTGTGATGAAAGACATGATCTCGTTGAGGGAGACCCAGTGTGAGTGAAGAAGCAACATGGTCTGATTCTCGGGGTTGATAAGTTCCTGGAAGGAGGTATGCGGGAGAAGCATCCACCAGCCATAATGTTTTGTATACGCCTTGTAAGCTGTTTCCTATGTTAGATCCAGAAAACCATTTCAATCTAGCCATTCTGGTTGCTTACCATCCCATGAATTGACATAGAGCTTCTCAACAATGCCAACTAGCTGCTCATAATAGTCAATTTCCACTGGATGAAGGCACAGCGGCTTCAGGTTCAGGATGGCTTCTTTGGCGCCATCAGCCCAGCCCTTTTCGATGAGTGGGAGGCTTTGCATGAGCGGTTCGAGTATAGCATCCTGATCTGCCTCGATCATGTTGTCGAAGATGGGCTTGATACCACGGAACATCATCTGCATGCCCACGATCATAATACCGCGGATAAATGTCATAAATTCTGCCAGTCCGTCTTCTAGACTGACGGATTGGAAAGTGAGAGCGTAACATGCAGCGACCATGGCATTGGCTTCTTCATACGATATGGCGGTTTTTGAAGTTTCAGAGAGTCGCTTCTTGATGGATTTGATGGCCTTGATGCGGTGATTCATGGCCGAAGGAATGACACTTGGATCCATAGCGATGAGCTGCGAGGCCGCAAATCCGAGGATAGCATGCATGAGAAACTCGAACTGTCTATGGTAAATTTTGTATCCATGGTTTGGCTGTTAAGAAAGATACGAACATTATGTGCGATGCATGGAATCTCGTGTCTCCAGATATCTTCTTGTTTTAGAGGTTGATGAGGGTAACACTGAGTAAGGAAATGTTGAAAGAATCGCATATCCTGCAGGCTAAAGATGGGGATCTGGTTATGAGGCTAACATTCAGGGTCAGTAATTAGCTGAGGTTATCTTGATGTGTCAAGATTATACCTGGTGTGTGATCTGAGGTAAAGCGGGATATTCACACTTGAGACCAGTCTTTGTGCAGTGCCCGCAAGCGGGATGCGTCTCCTGGCACTATTTGATGTTAGTTGCTGTTTTCTGGGGCTGATCCATAGGTGAAATAATACCTTGATGCGTCGCCTCTTGCAGTTGTAGCATCCGCGACGACTTTTGGTATGACCTCTCCTCTCTAATCTCTGTCTCTGACTCTGAGATGGAGGCTGCCGCGCCAGCTCTGTAGACAAGTGTGTACCCACGCTGGCTATGCTTTGGTTGTCTGAGCTTGGCGGTGTGGCTTTCCCGGATGAGCTTGAGGAACCCATGGCTGATTGACCTGGTGCACTCGCATCGAGGGCCATGTCGTCAGATTGTAGGAAGGCATCATAGTCAAAATCTGGAGGCTGGGGGAACAAAAGTTCAGATGTAAGATTGAGGCTTTGATTGAAGTCCATCGTTGCTTGTGTGTGTCGTGTTTTGATGGTGGCTAAATCATTTGCTGATTCCCTGCTCGATCGCTAATCGTACCAACGCGTTTATAGAGCTGCAATATCAAGCCGGTAACGAGGTCAGATGAAGCTCGATCAATGATGTGGAAGGTGAAATATAATCCCAGTGCTGCCCTAGCGGCGGGTTGTTAATTGAGAAGTAAGTAGTTGAACCTGAGTGAGATGGGCAGCGATGCTATAAGAGACAATGAGCGAATAAGATGATTACTTCGTCACGTGGAGGTTGGAGTTGACGATCCATGGCGTGAATGTCGGTATCTCCTTCCTACCAGCTACGGCTACATGTTTCTGGTATTTTCATTGGATGCAGCATCTACTACCAACATACAAGTATAGGTAGGTTGCCATCTCAGTAGGCTCTGCTACTGACACGTTTCCAACGCCTTTTCCGTCTGTTCTCTTCTTTCTTGGTTCCTTATCATCCTCTCCCCCCCCCCTCTCTCTCTCTCTCTGTTCCTTCAACCCAGTTAACCCATCATGATGTGGCTCAGTTTGCCCGGTTACAGTGGTGCCATGGTGCAGCTGAAGACATGATAGACGGTTGGTGGTGGCAGTGTTCTGGACTAGCGGGTCATCAATTCACCGGCTGTTGGGCTTGGGCGTTACTGTATTGGGATCGCATCATTATCGAGTTCGGGTACAGCATCCTGCAAAGTGATTGTTCCGATCTCACCCTGCAGAGCTATGGCTCGATTTTGTACATTTCATTAATGTTCCTACTTGTCAACTCTTGCTTGCTTCGTGGCTATACACTTGAATCTGATGTTGAATGCTACCTAGAAGCTTACAAGACAGGGCTCCTTAGTCATAGCAATCAGGAAAGTTAACTCAAGAAGATGTCACCTGACTCTCGGATTGATGTCAGGTTAGATGGCATCGGTACGAATAGGTACCTGGTAACTATCCGATAGCGATAAGGTAGCATCCGTTGAACTAGTTTCAAAGAGACAGGATGAACACCCATAGTGAACCTGACAACCACATGTCGACGGGGAAAAGTATTGACTCATTATGTAACTATTACACCTATTCCCCTTATAATCAATTCGATCCGGATACAATGTCTTTACCTTTTGACATCTATCCAGTGTTGACATGGAGTCATCCAATCATTCATAATAGCTTATCAGTGAGCTGCAGACGTGCTAGTTCAATGGATTGCAGCACGACGCTCAACGCAAACAAAGAGGCTTGCGCACAATATAATCAACATGACGACAATCCACTTCCCAACTCAACATTTCGAGTTTGCCTGCCGAGCATGGCCACACGAATATTCCATCCAACCCTTCCAACGCTGACATTGTCACAGGATATAGGTAATTTCGCCGAGTCGTTCTGGGTACCTACCCTATGTTGGCATGTCCTATTCGTCGTGCGAGATTCCTCTTTTCTCGAATCCACCTGCATGAATTTGGAATGCCAACCTGGGTTTGTTGACAGGGTTGCATGCCCGTATCCCTTCCCCCCCGATCCTTGAGATCAGTGGAGCCAAGTGGTTGAACCTGGTAGGAAACAGCGCAGACATGGGTGGTGCACCGCACGCATGTCTCCAACCGGGGCAGAGAAGCCAAGAAACACAAGACTTTTTCCAAGCTTTTCAACACGAAACAATCCTGGTGTGAGCCATTTTGCCAGCCGTACAGTGTCATGTTGAGTACTGTACGTAGAAGGTATATTGTGTTGCCTACAATGCTAGGGCCGTATTACCTTCGTTGTTGTAAACAAAGACAGCGATCACATGGCTAATGAATAAATATACTGAAACAAAGACGTGTTGCCAACGAAGCTTTGAGAAAGCCAGAAATAGATGATAGTCTTGATGCAAACTGTCACACAAGTCTATAGAAACTGGCAACTGGCAAATGCTCGCATGTGATTTTTGGTGGTTAAAGTGTCGAGTGACAAAGAATGTCTCGGACCTTGTCCATTATGAGCTAAGAAAGAGAGAGCGGAGAGAGGTAAGTTGTCGTTGTCGTTGTCGTTCCACATCATGACCAAGCTTCACTCAACCTTTCTCCTCCATTCCGTACGGCAGGTTAAAAAACTCTCATGTCAAGAGACAAAGAAAAAGTCTTGATTCGGTGCATAAGCCCGCCCACTTTCCCCTCCAATCCAGCGCAACCCAACTTGTCGTACATATACCGCAACACAGTACCACACCAGAAAACTGTCGTCGAAAGGGACGCGTGGAGGTTTTTCTTCTTCTTCTCCTGGGGTCAATGCTCGAAGAATCACCCTGTGGCGGCGGGTGTAATTTCGGTTATTTGTTTCATGGCAAGGGACTAAGCACAAGTTGGTCTAGCAGGCTAACGTGGCCCTTGAGATGCACCGTCCCAGAGGGTTGGAAAGATCGGGAAGAAAAAGCCAAGCTTTTCTTGGTGTGACCTTTGTGAGTTGTGAGCGTGCGATTTATCCCTCTTCCCACCCCCTTCATGATCAATCCATGCATTTTTCTTTGCTTGTGTCTGCTATGATGGGTAAAATCTTTCCTCAATTCCTTGTGACTGTCATTTCTTTTTTTTCGTCAAAGCTGATACATAGTTACGGTTTGTCACAGTCTAAACCGTATCGTCGTCAGCTCCTATTACTAGTAATCAAGTTGGAATGTAGTCGTGTAGCCGTGTAGTAAAAAAAAACAACAACAGTAAAAAGTGTATTGCGACATAATTGACCCCATACTCCAACTCGGAGACAAGCCACAGGACGTTATAGTTATCAGAGTTCAATAACCATTCCATCTTGTGTAGAGATCCCCAGAAAAGAAACTCTGCAGCAGCATCACTAATTCCAACGTCTTTCTTCTTCTGAGGAGAAACGAATGCGCCGAGATCCAAGATAGGCATTTCCAAAGCATGATTATGCTCCTCTTACACTTAGAATATGCCATCGGAACGAAATCTGCTGATCCTCTCCCCTTCCAACTCACTTATTCGGCACAACCTACAATGCCGTGCCAATCTACTAAAATAAAGTAGATGGTGGGAAGCAGACGCATCGAGCTGCCGATAAACCTCGATAGTTTCTTCCACTAGAGGTCATACATACAGTACATCTCTCTCGCAAACGGACGAGAAGAAGGGGAGAATTTTTTTTTGCTCCCTTAGTTCAGGACCACAGTGATCATTCATGTAGCCATCTATTGGACCATCGTGTGGCTTCAATGACTGCTCCATCAGCAGGTTTTTCCCTTCCTCTTTCTTTGTTTCTTTCATTTTTCTCCTCTTCCACAGTATCAAAACACATGTGCAAACTTGTTTGTTCTGACTCTTGTTCCTGCAGCTGGCAGCGGGACCTGCAGCGAAGCTACTGCGTAGGTTGTCCAAGACCTCTCCTGAATGGTCATTCCCCTGTCGAGGCCGTTTCAGTTGGAGCTAGACGCTCTGATGAAGTGACTTGACTGGTCGGGTTGTTGGAGACGCGGCCACTGCCACGTTAACCCCTGTAACTTTACTTGGACTCCCGGACTGAGAAGATACAGAGGGTCTGAGAGGTTTCTGACCAATCGGATATGGAGCAGTAGTGTCGTTCTCCCGTACTTGGGCGGATGGCCCCCCCCTTACCTGTGTACCTACGGAGTACTGTAGGTAGAGACTACCTGGAGACTAGAGACCCGCCAGATGTGCCCCTGGCAGGATGCTTGTTCTGTGCTCCGTCCTGCCCTGCCCTGACTTTAGTGCCGCTTGGCGCCTAGCGTCCCCATCGAAGCACCAGCGCCAGAAGCTTCATGATGTGTCCCAATCTACCAATTAGAGCAGCGATGGGCCTGCCGACGGCCTGAGCTAAGAGCCAAACCCTGACCTCAAAGGCCCGCTGTGTGCCCCAGATGCGCTAGAGGCGCCCTCATCCCTCATCGCCCGTCCCCTGCAGCGGAAGGGGCTCCTTTTTTGTTTGATGTGAGCACATGTTCCTTGTGAATGTGCCCTGTTCCGAGAGGGACAATAGGGATCGTGGTCTGATCCAGTACCTGTATCGGGTCCTCTTCTGGTGTACACATCTGCTGTGCATCACCTACCAGTGCTACCTCGTATTGCTCCTCCCCTCAGGTATCGATCGTATCCTCCCGTTTACGAAACCGCACCACAGACCTGCCCTTTCACCTTCCCTCTCGTGCCATCTGTCTCATCCTCTACAAATACCCTTGATTCCCCCACCTTTCCTTGCAAATGTCTCTTCTCCCCTTCATCTGATCTTCCGCTTCAGTTTGATTGCTTTCTCTTCGACTTCATAACGTCGCTTGCCCTTCATTTCCCAATCGCGTCTTTGAGAGACTGCACACTCCCTAACCGGCCGTGCCGATTCATTTTTCCAACAACCACGTCTTCGTCGACCTACCTTGCCTCTATCCCCAAGTCTCAGTGACAGTGACATATAACAAGGTCTATCCTCGGATTCACTTTTTACGTTCATTCTATCAACGTCAAGATCAAGATCAAGATCAATATCAAACCCAACAAAGGATCCCATATACCGACATACAAGCTAGGATCATCAACTATCTATCTACCCACCCTTGAAAATGATCGCCAACAAGGTTGCCCTTCTCACTGCCACCGCCGCTCTCTGCGAGCAGGCCATGGCCCTCAACCCCCATCGTCACCTTCACCACCAGCTTCAGAAGCGAGCTCTCCACACCGACTGGGTCACTGTTTGGCAGACCGTCTATGTTACCGCCGGTCAAGAGTCCGTCCCTGCTGCTACTGAGGCCGCTGCCGTCGACAACCAGCAGCCAGAGGTCAACAATGGAATTCCCACCACCACTTCCACTGTCGTATCCGTCGTTCCCACTGTCGCCCAAGAGGCCGCCCAAGAGAGTGTTGCTGCCGTTCAGGACGAGGCTGCTGCTGTTGTCCAGTCCACGACTCTGGCTCAGGTCGTCAAGCCCTCAAGCCTCGTCGCTGATGTCAAGGCTAAGGTCCCTGCCACTACCAAGACCAAGGCTGCCGCCGCTGCCACTACAGCTGCCGCTGCCGCCAGTACCACTGCAGCCTCTTCCTCTGGCGGATCCTCTTCTGGGGGCTCCGTTGGCTTCTCCCACAAGCGAGGTATCGCCTACAACGATGTTGACCTGGCTGATTCTTTCTCTTCCAGCTGCACCAACTGCGGCTGGGCTTACAACTGGGACTCCGAGTCAAAGGGCCTCAACTCCAACGTGAACTACATTCCCATGCTCTGGGATGACACCGACACTCACACTTCGCGCTTCCCTGCCAACGTCGAGGAGGCACTTTCCAACGGCGCCAAGGCCATCTTCAGCTTTAACGAGCCTGACAATGGTGGCCAGGCTAACATGGACCCTGCCCGAGCTGCTTCTTCCCATGTCGAGCTTCTCAACAAGTACGCTGGCAAGGCCCTCATTGGTGCTCCTTGCATTACCAACAGTGGCGACCCCGGTGAGGGTCTCGAGTGGCTCGAGTCTTTCATCACTGCCTGCAACTCCCTTGATGAGAAGTGCCACTATGACTTCTGCAACATCCACTGGTACTCTGAGGTTCAGTACGGTGAGACCCTTTTCGATCAGCTCGAGAAGGCTCACAAGCTCTGCGACAACAAGCCCATCTGGCTGACCGAGTTTGCTCCTCTGGGTGCTGATGACGCTATCAGCTCTTGGCTTGAGGAGGCCATTCCCAGACTCGAGGCCCTCGAGTACCTCGATGCCTACTCCTACTTCATGGTTGGCGAGGGTAGCCTCATGTCTTCCAAGACCGACCTCAGCACCTACGGCAAGGTCTACGCCTCTGCTTAAACGTCAGATATCAAGCAGACGCTACAAACAATTTCACTTCTTGTACACTCGCTAGGGAATACCCAACTATTTTAAGGATGGATTTTAAGGGACTGAGGGAACTTCGGTTATACACGGTGGCGCACGTTGACTTCTCTGTACATATGATCATACATTTACGTGGCTAGGACGGTGTCCCTGGATCTCTCTGAGAGGACATGGAACCGTTACCTTTCACGATGATTTGTGCACTTTATCTCGGTATTCAAGGACTTGTTGAGGAAGGAAGAAAACCAGATTGGCTTCCGGTCGAGGAAATTAGACTACCGGTTTCGGAACTCTGGATTGTTTATAGATCTACATATGCGCACAAAACAAGCACTGGGCAGCTCACAGCTATGTCTTGCTGCTACGACGTCAATGACCAAGTGTTTAGATTGCATGTGTACTTGAATCTTTTCCCTTTGTCTTTTCTTTGTGAATGATATGATGTGAATGCATTTGCTTCTAATAGCATGTACCAAGGCTGGCGACTTATATTCATCAGTGCACCAGCACAGAAGGACAGGGACATACTGGTGCAAACTCTAGAGATCAATAAATGTGGTAGTGGCTATGACTGAGCTTACATATTCTTATTCAGAGACAAACAAGGTCGTCGATAATATAGGATAAAGAGCACCAGTCAGATGATACCGAGGTCTTCTCTCTATTTACCAGAGCATACATGTTAACTTGTCACATCTTCATGACAAATACACCACTACGGCAAAGAATACATTTCGCATTGCGGAATTGCACGGTTGAGACCCTTGAGGCCTTTATCAAGACTAAAATGACAAAATGAAATTGAATTTATCCCGGGGTATCATCCTTGTCAGCGAATCATGACTCCCTCCAATCGATGTACTGGTGTCCAAAATGACCATTCAATGTTGCAAATAGAAAATCCATGTTTCCCCAACACCAAGCCTGTGAGCAGTAAATTCCATGCCAGCACCAACAACAGTCCTGTCTATATCACGGCATCCCCTATAATATATGTACAGTCGAAACATAAGAATAAGAGTCAAGAACCCGATCAAACGTCGAAGCGAAATTGAGGTTGAGGTAACTTTGACCCTCCAGAGATGTATGTTCGGGGTGGATTCATCACATCACTCTGGGTGATGCCGTCGTATGAGATATCGGAACCGTCCATTGACTCGCCGCCGATGATTGTGCTGTGTGTATTGGTCGTCTTCAGGTCCGATCCGCTGTTCGATCTACTCTGGCGATGGATAGTGGTGGTGACAACAACCCCTCTGCCACAGTCCCGACCAGTCTTTACCATTTCAAACTCCTCGTTGTGTTCGGATGAACAACAGCCCTGGTTCGGTTCGACGAGTGATATTTCGGCATCGGTTCCAGCCGGAGATTTCGAACGGGGAACAGAGTTTGCAGGAGGCATGTTGGCGGAGGGATGTGTTCCGCATTGGAAGTTATCAGGATGCGCTGCGGAATTAGGCTGGCTAGAAGATCCTGCACTATCACGGGAGGTGATCCATTGTAGGACAATGGCAGAGAAGAGAACTGATCCATGTCAGATAAAGCTTCATTCTTATGAGACGAGCGATACTTACTGTCACTGTTACAGCACATCAGACACACCCAGCCAGGCTCGCCGTTCAGGACCATCAAGACGGTAAGGTTGCTTCATATCCGGTCAGTCCATATTCCTCGTTAAGGTAAGCACGTGGGCCTTACACAATACTGCTAATCAGGGTGCAACAGGCGCCGATAAATGTTCGGAAGGCCACAGTCCTTAAGCGAATGGTAGCGGGAGTTTGAGGCATATTCTTGAACGAATAAAGGTCTATGAATGCAATTAGCAAAAAGTGTCAAACAGTATGGACTACGCCTTTATTGCTCACTCTTTAGGGGGATCAGGAAGAGGATGGTCAAGTACACGTTGACGACGGCATCGAATGAAATCAGAGGGATCATGGCGATGCTCTTCATTCCTATGATGCACTGTCCATTTTCGATTTTAGCAATGCGGCTAGTGAACAGAAGTTAGTGTCATGACATTGTGAACAGCTGCCGAGGAGACCTACAAGATGAAGTTGAGAACTACAACGATGGCATAGCAACCGAGCATGCCAAACATGTTGAAGCGATAGAGTTTTGACTTCATACGAGTTGTCCCTGTACTGCGAATGATGTACTGGTTCCGGTCAGACATGTCACCCACACAGAGAATATTTGTTGTAAACTTACGGCCTTTTCAACAAGGAAGACATAGATCAACTGCGAGGACTCGTTAGACAACATCCTAAGCCAGTGAGGATTCGGTGCACCAAGGTGGGCGGACTGACGATTTTGGTGGTTACATAGCAGACAAGGCACAGCAAAATTGCGCCGTGACAGATGTTGTGGTGTGTATTTACACCAAAGACTTGTTGCAAGATGGCGGTTGCAATGACAAAGAAGTACGAATCCACGTAGATGGCGAAGACAACTGCAATCATCCATCAGCATCGGCCGTCGACAGTGATGTCTGTTCGGTTCAGTAACTCACGCCACCATACAAACGGCAACCGTCTCCAATTCTTTACAGCAGTGACTTTCTGGACTGCCCAACGGTTAGTTTCACCCATGCCGGGACCGTAGTGACGAGGCTCTGGACTAACACAGGAAGGCTGACAGGACGGTGACAGCACCGAGGGTGATGACTACACTCATGACATCGCCGGCGACAGGGACCTTCTGAGGTTCATGGTCTGCCCGGGGCAGCTTTGATGCGGTTGGACTCATTGTCGATAGTTGTAAAGGCTGTTTGATGATACTGAATGTTCGGAGGCGGGAGGGTCGCAATGCAAGGGGCAGCCTTATATATATATATATATATATATATATGATTTGAATTCCAGCGGTCCGGGGATACCTTCGTGAGCCTGGAATTCGGCCGATCGGGAGGAAGGCGGTGGCTAACAAGTTCGTCCACGTTGAAGATCAAGAGATTCCAGTCAATTACATGATATTCGAAGAAGAGTACACCAAGAAAAGGGGGAGAATAGGAGGTGGAAGTGGCAGAGTCAAAGAAAAGAACTGTAACCCTCAGGAATATGGGTGTTTAATGAGGGCGCTTGAGGAGTGTTCGAGCAGGAGAGGGAACAGGAACCCGACCTCCACAAAAAGCCATGGCTTCAAATCGAGGCGTTCCTAGATACTCTTTTGACCCTTTGACTATGTCTTGGAAGCCCGATTGAACTAGTTTAGTCGGCCAGGGATGTATCCGATGAGCGGGCCGTACTCAGAAAGGACTGGATAAGGTTGTCGTAGCGCGGGACTTGTCGATTTTGGTCTTCGTCGGGGGAGGGACCTCCCTTTTGGATTGGAGAGTATTTGATTGACATCTTCGCGATGGCGGAATGACTAGCCAGCATGGACAAGCCCCGACTTTGAGTTGGATGTCTAGCTACAAATGGAAGAAAGGTGAGAGGGGGACATATGTGAGACGGAATGAACAGACTTGGCTGGTGGCAGTTGCTCGCAAAGGCTTGATGTTTTTTCTCCTTGTTGCAGCAAACGGGGCTCGTTCGTAGTGATTTAGGCCGGGAAACAAGTCATTTACGAGATGCAAGCCATATTTGGGTTTATCGTATCAGACCGGAGGAAATGCGCAACATGATCTTCATGAAAACATCCTCTGTCTTGCGTGCCGATGTTACATCCAACCGCCCACCGCCCAAGTCATCTGTGGGGAAGGGCCCCTCAATCAACGCCCACCTTACTAGCACTGTAAGTAAGACATCCATAGTCTCGAGCGCCGTGCTTAAGGACGGTATTGATCGAGAACACCAGAGACTACCGTACCGGGCACTGGTACTGGGTCGTCGATCAAAGTGTCGATGCAAAAATTTATTTTAACTGTTGGTGAGGATCAGAAGCTCAATTACCAACATGATTGAGGCTTATGGGATGAGGTGGGAGGCGTGAGATGATTTTCGATGCTATCCGTGCGGCTTGATGGCTGGCGATATAGTTAGATGGCTGAAGATGTGTTGGTTGAGATAATAGAATTGAGCCCGAAAATTTGTGGAGGTGACTCGAGCTTGGAGAGGAGGCAGGGGGAAGTGAAAACTGGAAGATGAGAGAAGCAAGGTCATGCTTGCCGCCTGAGTGAACTTACAGTTTGAGCTTAGGTAGGTAGAGTCACTTATTATTTCACAAGTGTGAAAACAAATTGAGGAAACTAGTACCTTCTGCTAGCTGAATACCTACTTCCCTATGTGCTAATACTTACCTAGATAATAGGGAGGCAAGTAGTAGTTCGCATTGCAAGACTGATATGATAATTCAAGCGTAACAAACTTGTGGCTTTGATGGTTCCTTTTCTTTCCTTCTTCTCCTTGTCCTTCCTTCTTCCTTAAAAACGCCCCGTCCTTAACTACCTACCTATCTTATTTCTTCATTATACTTGGTCTTAGCAATGTTTCGATATGTACAGTAAATGAGAAATGTAGGATCAAAGCAACTCCCCTGCACCTTCTCTAACCAAAACAGAAGTCTGCCCTTAGGAATATTGGGTAGCATCCAAAGCTATGCTGCAAAAGCAAAACGTTTCATCCTTATCATGTCTCACAAACGTCATTGAGACTCCGTAAACAATAACTACTGTAAGCGAGCACAAAGGATTCATACTGGACCCTTGTTCTCTCCCCCTTACAGTACCGTTAGCGATATGCACGGCACATACGAACCCAGGAAAAGGTAGAGGAAAAAAAACTAAACTCTAATTCTCTTCTCTACTCTTTCTCTCCCTTGTAAGGCATCTTTCCTAAAAAACCCTCCATCCACCCGTTCGGATCGTCCGGTTGGCCACTATTCTTAGCCCCGAACTTAAACGCGAAGCACTCGAGAAGGGAAAGGACGTAGTAGATGCTTTCGCACCTCGAACAGGAGCGACATAAACAACCAGCGACACGGCCAGCGACAATTATGTATCGTGTTGACAGGCCCTCCTCCCCCCTTTCATTCCGTGATCGAGACCCTGTCTGTTAATGCCTCGTCTCTGTTCGTGAATCTTGTTTCTCAACCACCTCTTCCTCCTGACCTCTTATTCCGATCCTAGTTTGGGGTACGGGCACAAGTCACGAGATGATCATCCCGCTCACTCCATCTTCTTAAAGTGTTTCCCTGTGAGACAATGAGCAGTGACACACTTCCACACCAGGTTTGCATGTTCTACGTTGCTTCGCTGCTTTGCCAACGTTAATATGCTTTCTGCTGACTCGTACAACCCTCCACATACAACCCTCCATGTCACCACCGCTTCTGGAGGGGAAAATAACGGCAGGAGGACCTTTGGGGTTTCTTTGATATTGAAAGAGACCGCTAGTCATTTACATAGCTCATATTCTTCATCTCTGAATCACATGTTGACAGCACGTTAGTCCCTAGTCCAAAGGTAAATAGCTCGGGCAGCTGGCTTTACAATCCCAACCCTCAATCCAACTTCACAACACATCAACTACATTTTCATCATTCACAGAGGAGCCATCCCTTAGCTGTTAATTCGTAATTGTCATTTCGGCTCGCCGTGACCTTGATATCATCTATGCGTGCCTAGCACGTTCCCTGTAACGCCATATCATGCTTTCCAAACTGTCCCATCTCGGAACGTAGATCAATCATCCTATACCCACCCCTTAACGCCAGACTTTGAGCCATTTCCCCTTACATATCAACATCCCACATGCAGCCTCTGGTGTGTAATCCTGGTGTCGCATTGTTGGGCGATTCAACCTGTCGTAGACAAACATCAAGCTCTAATCTTTGGTGTCCGAAACTGCCCAGCCAACTATGTTTTAGATCAAGATGGCCCATCACCATTTCCAGGTGCCTGGGCTCGAGTGCGGATACGGAACCTGTCTCGCAGCTTTGCCGCGAAGCGTTGGTTCTGGCCTCGTGATTCGCCATCTAATGAATCACCACCTGGAGGTGCGTTCACGGCTGCTTGGCGTTCCGCCTCGTCTGCTTCTGCCCGCAGGCGTCTGAGAGCCTCCACCTGCTCCTCTCTCGTGGCAAGCCGCAGTCGATTGACATCTAGAATCCGAGATAGACGACTACGGTGAGACGTGTTCGATGGATCGTTCTCGGCGCCCTCCAGAGCAAGAGGGGGAGGAAGTGCCTCCTCAGAACCGGTACCGTTGTGCTGCGGATTACCCTTGCCTGGGCGCAGATCATATCGACTGTAGGGTGGTGGTTAGCGGTTATTGGAGCTTCATGAGGCTATCATAGCTTCTACATACCAAAGCGGACACGTGCCAGATACGTCGACCAGCCACGGGTCGATGCAGGCCGGATGGAACTGATGTTTGCAGGGTAAGACTCTGACATCTTCACCAACGCTGAAGTCTTCGGTGCAGATGGAGCATCCCAAATCTTGGTTGCCATCGTTGCCAGAGTCAGCGCCATCTACTGATGTAGATTCTCTAGTTGCCGTCGCAGCGTTACTGTTATTAACTTGGCCAACGACGGGAGCTACCATATCGGGTCGTCTCTCGTCGTTTGAAGGTGGAGCCGCTGCATTCTCACGACCATCACCGGTCCTCTCTAGCTCCAGCTCAGGGTCAGGTTTGGGGGGGTCCTGGTTGCCAAACTTGACGATGGGGATTGTGTCCAGCATGGCCCGCGCGATACCTTTAGCTCTGCTCTGCCGGGGTCGTCCATTCATTGCACTTCGGGGGCCGTATCTCTCCGGATGCCGGTGAGCCCGCAGTGCGCCTGTGGCAATTATACTCAGAAAGAGGAACGTGATAAGACCAGTGATGCTGTATAGAATACTCATGGCCACCGCAGGATTGGAACTACCTCCGCTGTCGGAACTTGAATCATCGAAATCTTTACTTGTTGTGTTACCAGTGATGGATACTTTGACGGAGCCGCCACGTCTCGTAATGTTCAAGTAATTGAGAGCCTGTGTGGCTTCGCCGCTGTCGGCCATGGAGAGAAGACTTGTATATGGTAGACTCTCGGTATAGCTGAGCGAGCACCAATTCTGGCCTGTTGTATAGAGAACAATAGCCTTGGGCTTTACGCCCATTAGATAATTCAGCATCTTGTTTGGGCTAATGAAGTCGGTTTTCTGATCATCGCAGGAGAGGTATGCCACATCAGAAGGATCATCGATCTTGTTATAATTTGAAGCATCTGCGGCAATCATGTTGCCATTTATATGGATTATCTTGGATTGTTTGTTAGTTGGTAGGCTCACGGCACGCAGCATATGGATGGTCATGATGAGCAGCATACATCTTGAACTCGGCCAGAATCATTGAGCCCGAGGTTTTCGGTGAGTGGTATGACAGTAAACTGAAGCCCTTCGTTGGTGGAGAGACTGAGTTGCATGGCGCTATCGATGGCCCAATCTGGGACTTCTGCCTCTGCGAGTATAGAAACATCATCTTCGGCGACGACAGAGGTTATGACGCATGTGAAAACAAGGAGGAGGGATAATAGTGTGCGGACGCCGGAAGTCACGGATAGCTGCATGATGGTATACTGAAAGGTGTGGTAGAATAACGGAATTGGCGTAGATTGGCTATGGCGAAGGCTGTGGATATGAGGAGGACTCTTGATGGAAGCAACGTCGAGAATTGATGATTTAAGACCGTGGACGACGATGAAGTCGATGATCGAGGGCTAGTCGGGACACCACATGTCAGTGACCAAGACGACACATCTGCGCGCCCGAATTTCGCGAGTTTTTGTGAAGGGGAGGATATTCGGGATTGCGCGAATGATGTTGTCGGTGTGTATGAAGGTTCGAACGAGGTGGTGGAGGAGTTGAGTCGAAATTGAAGGATGTAGTGAAATTGAAAGAGGTTGAATTGAAGAGACACGAGAAGATGGGAAAGGGTGGATCCCACTATGGAGGAGAGTGGGACTGGGAACTGGATCACGTACTGTACCGCTGCTAGGGCCAAGAAAACAGGGAGCCAGAGGTCCTGTGCTATTGGGCCAGTTTATAGTGAGTCTGGGCATTATCTGGGCATGTGTGATAGGTACATCATCACTAAAATTTACGATTTGTGTAATGCCAAATTCTGTAGCAATTATGAAAATAGTCGCTTCTTTAATAATAATTATCTGGTACCCTACGCTCGACTCTGTGATTCGAGGTTTTCCCTTATGTTATGTTCCGTTTTGGCGATTTAAACGTGGAGTTTTATTTTTATTTTATTTTGTTTTTGTATATAATACGTCAATGTCATCCATCACTGGCATGTGCAATGCCTTCACTAGACCAGTCAGTCAAAGAGCGACAGATTGAAACAGGATTCGCATGGCTGGCCAAGGTCTCGGCGTTCTCTCATTCGTTGACTGCATTGTCGCGTGAGCTAACTGAGCGCCGACACTGCCGGCCCATCGTGAACATTGGATTTGGGTTACCCTATACAAGAACTACGCTTTCTTCAACCTGATTCTATATTCAGTCAGATAGTGTCAATACCTTTCGCCTGGAAAGTGACCTTGAAACTGGACATTATTGGACTGAAATGAAAAACGGATAGTTTCTGTCCACTTAGTTCTTGCAACCCTCATTCGTAACTGCATCTCATACAACACCTCAAACTAGAGTAGATAACAAGATACCTGACTTGTACCCGTATACCAACTCCTGCTTCTAAGTCGTCATCAGAGTCGAGCTCGTCTCCCTACAACTGACTTCCACTATGATCTAGTCTAGTTATTCATCACTAGAACTGAACTACCACCGACGGAATAGAGCCTCTTATTCGGTACTCTTGCCAACGTAAGGGCTACTCGCTGGCATGAAGCACAATACAATCTCTGGTTGCTTTGGTACGATAAGCTGTGTGGAATAGATCTTGAGGCTGCGCTTCGATACCATACCCAACCATGATCTACGGCCTCCGACTCAACCGACTAGACACATACCATTCTCATGAACAACACATAAGACACCTAACACATTTAGACAAGCTTCCGACTTTTATCTTTGTTCTAAAACACACCCCCAGAATAACCCTTAACACCAACTTCACTTGACCGACCCCCTCCCCTCCTCCATCACCACCATACCAAGATACCGCATTTGAAAATCCCATCCCACACCCTTTCCCTCCTTACCAAACCCAGATGTTTTCGTCTTCTTCTCCGGAAAATGTCGAAGTTTCTCCATATGCCCGCAACCCCTCCTCAGCATCCCCAAGGCGGGCGGCATATGCATGGCCTCGGCAACGGCGGAACTTTACGGATGATGAGGAGTTGAAGAGAACAAAAATGAAGGAAAGATGTGATAGAGTGAGAGGGAATGAAGGTTATCAACGAGGAAATCAAACAGTAAGGACTCCCATATACTTGTGTTTCTGTAACGTGAACTGACTACCTAGGTGTTCATGGTGTGGTCATACGCAGAGATAGATGTGTAAGTCATACCCTACTAACACACCACAACCCATCAACCGATCAAACACATTCCCGTCTCGAGTACCACACAATGTCCATCATTCAAAAGCCTATGAACCATTGCTACCAAGAAAACACACTTCCCCAGATAAAAAGCAACCCGTTCTCTGCAAGATTTCACAAACTCGGCAACCCCTTTCTTCACCTAGACCAGATTCCGTAGGTAAGAAAAAGAGAATGGTTCACAGCAGCCCGGGGTAATCACAATTTCCTGCTTTACCCAGAGCGGAAAAATATGCATGGCCAAGTCCTTCCCTAATCCGAGAGATTGGGGCATGGAGAACACCTGGGAGGGAAGCCTATAACGACTGAACTTGCAATGCCATGGAAGAGATACAATGGTTAGAGCCGACTCTGCTCTCATGTTTCAAATCCACACTGAAACATATTTGAGCTGTGTCTTAGCGCGGCTGCTGTGGTGATCCGGCGCTTGTCATGGTCTTCTGGGGTTGCGTGTGGGGATAGCTAGGATTCAACGTCGCTGAACAAACATGTCATTATAAAGTATTGCAGCGAGTGAGTGTTTGGATGAGATTCTGTTCCAAAACTAAATGCTATTCGCATCATAAGAGCATAGCGTTTCGCTCCTCTCGAGGCCATCATGTTCGACTAGTGAGCTGTACGTCTCACAAGACCTACTATGACGCATGCTGCACCATCGTGTACCTCGAAAATAACATCAGGTCTCACTCAATGATGGAATACTCGCCTCACTTCAACTGTATATCTCTCGTCTAATTCTTTCCTCGTTCATCCTTACTCAAATCTCTTCCATCTCCTCCAAATCATCCAGAGGAGGGAAATCACCAACCTCCACCCTCTCTGGCCTCACAAACACACCATGCTTGAGTTCGCTGGCCTCACCCCAGTATCTTGTGCCAGCGATGCTCCCATCATTCTTGCCAACAGGTTCGTCAAGTTCGACACCAACCCATGCCCCCAAGCCGCCAGGAATTTCCTTGACTTCACCCACATACCGGATGACGCCCCGGCGCGTGTCTTCACCGCCGACACGACAACGTCGGCCCACGACAATCCCGCGTGTGGCAACCTCGTTCTCGAGCGCCTCTATCTTGGCTTGTTCATGGCTGGGGGCGTTGGGGTCAAAGCGACCCAGCTTCTGGGATTTCTTCCAAGCCAACACAGAGTCCGACTTCTTCTCGTATTCCTCCTCCGGCATGACATACTTGTCCACACCTGAAGTATCGTTCAAGTTGGGCCGAGCAGCTGGAGGACGTGTGTCAATAACCTACCGGATAAAATCCCTGTCAGCCCTATCCTGAACAACTTGACGTGAAGGGAGGGAGGGGAGGAATATGATGATATGGCAAGCAAGTAAGACCACAACGAGCTACCGTTTTGGTACGGATGGGAGGGAGGGAAGACGCGAGTATGAGCTGGACATGGGCATTTCAGAACCGATGATCAAGGCCATGACATGAACATGAATCCAGGATAGAATCTGGCGGTCACCCACCGCCACGATCTACTGCCTGGATAAATCGCCGACCTCATCTCTTCACGCCCCTCCCCCAAAGTGAAGTAGGCATGGGGTGGGGAGGGGGAGTTGCCAACGCATAGGTTGCGCAGCCCCTTCGATCAGCAGCTGGCACGAAATCCTATACCGGCATAGCCTAGATGGCTGACTGGGCAGTTCGTCGACAGCATATCCCTGGCAAAACACGAATGACAAAGAAGACAAGAGTAACCCAGCCAGTGTCAAACTTTGCATGGATGAGAGGGATTTTTCTTTTCTCAACATGAGGAGGAATGGGAAAAAGAAAAGCTTGAATAAGACAAAAAGACAAACAAACGGGAACAGGAAAGAATTAAAAGGAAGAAAAAATCAAGGTAAAGTAGTATTGTTTCTTTCTTTCTTGTTAGACTTACATGCAATTCCGCATATGGAGCCAGGGGAAAGTTGGTCAAGTGGGTGTCATCTTCGTTAGCCGCCTCAATAGCAACTGCTTCGGCAGTGGCTGTAGCCTTGAGGGAAAGCCGTTGACAACCCGGAGGTACACCGGTGACGGTTTCGAGCTTCTTCTTGAGCTGAGAGATGGTCCAAGATGGGGTGATACGACGCTCAGACTGGGAGAACTCCGAGATGACAACGAGCGGAACGTCGGCCATGTTCGATGACTCGTTGGATGCTTCGTTACTTTGCAGATTTTTCACCTTCCTTCTTCTTTAGGTGGTGTTGCCAGGGCGTAGAAGGTGAACGAGTAGAAAAAAAAAGATTAATAATCAGAAAGAAATTGGGTTTAACACCCCGTGCGCGCGCGTAGACGGGAAAGGAATCGTGGGGGTGTCAGTGAAAGGAGATGGATAACGTCGGCCGATCTTGGTACGGAGGGGGGACCCTGAAAAAACAAGACACCAAAGGGAGAGCGAGCGGAAGGGAATAGAACGGAAGCCGAGGAGAAAGGATGAAAGCTGATGTCAACACGATCCCTGGCGGTCAAGGAAGATACAATCAAGAAGTAACTGCAAATTGACAATTACCGCAAGAGACTGCAAGGTGTCTGTGTCGTAAGGTCCTGTTCCGGTCGAATACGAAGTGCAAGCCTAAGTTAGAGTAGTGGCAGCAATAAAAAGAAACTGGATGAGGGCTCCAAGAACGAGCGGGGAGGTCTTGTGAGTGAGCAAGGCGGATCGGGAGGAAGAGGAGCGAGCAATTCCGTGCTTTTTTCGGGTTGTTGGTAAGTTGAGGTGCTCAAGTGAATGATATGATAATTTGATACAAGTCCAAATGTAATGGGTTGTCTCTTTAGTCTACAGATTGCAACTTGGTGAAGTCGATGTTGACAAGGGCAAGTTCAATTTGGCTGCAGAGTGAACCTGGGGGAGGAAAGTGTGGTGGGGTTATCGATATGCAGTCAAGGGTTCGTGAGTAAGCCATCGTCTTCTTTACTTTTTTCTTTCGATTTTTTTTTTACTAGCCGGGATTTTCTTTTTATAGGGGAGGCGACAAAAAAAAAACACCCTGCTAGTTGGTACCTCTGGGCTCTAGCTGTCAGTACAAGCAATATCCCAGGATAACATAATAAAAGGGTCAAAGGAACAAGTAAGTAAAGCGCAGCAAAAAGAAAAAAAGAACCAGAAGAAAATATGAAACACCAAGCCTTGGATTCATGCTTTAAACTACCTAGGTTAGTAGAATAAAATTTTCTTTGACGCGAACGCAAATCACACGCATGTAGGCCGCATCTCGAACCCATCTGCTACTACACTACCCTACCCTGCCCTTGTTGACCCGCTGAGCGGTATCATACACATAGCAGAGATCCAAGTACACACACACTAAAATACCCATGTAAGTTACGGGCCGGATTCTTCTCAACAGGCAAGATTAAGCAATAGATGAAAGCTTGATCCTGGACATTTATGGGAATTTGTTTATCATCAAAATGTGGACAGAGAAGAAAGGAAGATATACGAAAAGGGGAAAAAAGAAAGAAGTTTCTGCAAGCAAAATATATATCTTGAAACTGAAAGGTATGCACATGCACGTGGGATGAATGCCCGACTCTGCCTCAGATTTTGGGCTGAGTAAATGACCAAGCACACGGACATTGCTTTTGTTTCAGCTATAGACAAGCCGTATTCATCCTACAGAGTACAGTAACATATTACATCTACCTGCCTGCCTACTCATCTCTCAACATTGACTCGTCGTTTTATTAGCCAGGTTCACCTCGCCAGATCCGAAAATCTCTTCTCTCATCTCTCCTCTTTCGCTGTAATTTCCAGTCCGATATCTCGCTTCCTCAAATAGAAGAGACATGTCTCGTTTCATCTTCCCATGCAAAGACATGCGAGGAGAAGAAATAAAAGAAGAAAAACGGCCCGGGAGGGAGGGAACTACGCCCGGCACGCTTAACCCGGGTTCTGTTTGTCAAAGCCGCTCGGACTCGTCCGTTTGGTAAAACAAAATACGGAGTCCCGTGCCCTTCCCTCTGTCTTCTCCCATGTCGATATCCAACGTTGTTCCTTGGTTCTCAACACCCCAGGGCTCCAGAGCCACACCATGTACATAATCCCATGCGTTTTGTACACGCACAGCAGGGGAAAGGAGATACCACGTCTACCATGCATCAACATAGTGACCGAAAAGAAAGTGTCGTCCTGTTGTGACCCCCTTCATCCCGGCTTCTGGCCCGGGTTGGCTTCCTGTTAATAGTTAGCTCACAAGCTTGAAGCCGTAAACAAGCGACCAGAGCCTTGCATTGTGCCTCGTTGGCTATAATCTTCGCTTATCAACAATATCATTGTTGATTCGATGCTGTCAACTTCCGTTGCATGCGTTTACCCCGTGTAACCTCTGAAGCCCTTTAGGCCTTGTGCAAACAGATAGGGCTGAGAAGCCGACTAACATGGCAAACAGAAAAGTAACACTGTAAGAATTGCAGCCAATAATTTGCCAGCACAACAAGGTCCCCTCACTCAAACGATAGGGGGGGTGTTCAGTGGATGGGACGCTCGGGTCATGCCCATCTAACAGTTAACAATCTTTCCATGACATGTCAAATAAATGATTCTGTTTTGCTGCGATTCGCATCCAGTAAATTCGTTAGACTCGGCTTCACTTGATCCGGACTTGACACTCTCCGCAATTCGCCCTATGTCTCGTCTCTTGATACGCATGCCGCTAATTCGCAAGCTTAATCTTTGAACCGGTCCGGTTTGAGATTACCATAGGAAGCACCCTGGTAAATCCTCACAATGCATGTGTCGTCCTCAGAAGTCGCATTCTGTCCGAGCCATTTTCCAGAAGCCAACCGGGAGCGAGGTTCTCAACCCACTCAAAGCTCTCAGAATTATAATGTACATTGGCTTGGTGCAGATGAAAAACCCTTGTGCGTTGTCATACGTCAAAATAGGACGCCCCCAGTACTGGGTGCGCTGATCTTTATGGCCTCGAATGAAGTACCCAAGTCGTCACCCTCACCGCTATCTTGGAAAAGAATCCCGATTTCCTGGTTCCAGATCCAGACGAGAGGGAAACAAGTGCAACTGCTTGGTTCCAGAGGCGTGAATGAGGCGTAGTAGAGAACCTAAACTCGGTTGAGTTGCCAACAACTGTCTAATGTCAGCCATCCCGCCCACTAACGTGGGGATGCATGCGTTAATTGTATCGGTGAAGGGGGAATCCAAGCTACATGTCGTATGCCTATCTGTGAAGTGTCCTATCGAACCCATGGTGTGTGCTTAGCTTAGCAGCAGTGTCAGTCGTGGGAAAAGGAAAGGTTGGGAAAAAAAAAAGGACGGGCAGAGGACGCACAGCAGTGTACGGTAGCACTACAGTATCTGCCTCGAGTAACCTACGAATGTCTGTCTACAGGTGTCAGTGCCCTTGACATGATCCTTGCCTCTCAACCCTTGCCCTTGACCACTTGGTTCTGATCTGCTCAACCGCCGCCAACCCCACAAGCTTGTCGCAATGGCCTACAAGGGCAAAATATCTGACACATTGACACCTCAGTGCAAGTGCTGTGTCAAGCAGCAGGCCGCCGCAAGATCGACTGGCCACCTGGTTATCTGCACCTCTTCCCGTCGAATGGAAATGACCGCCAGCCTTACTCAGCTTTCATGGCAACTGATCGTGGCAACTTGCAACAGCCTTGCTCCCGTTTTGCGAAGTGGGAATAATCTAAACATTCCTCTCAAACCACAAAATACCGTCACCGTTTGATTTTTTTTTTTTTTTTTTATATCCGCATAATCCGTCATAAGGACACCCACCACTCCCCGATTATGAATGTTAGGACTGGTTAACAGACAGGGGTGGAGGAGGGTGAAGCCCGAAACAAGAAAAAGAAAGCCACAACACTTACAAAAATTTACGCTCATCTCGCAAATCTCCGATAGGACCCAACTAAATCAATCCTGAGAGTCAAGTTTTCGATAGAACAAGTTAGGCTTGGCTAGGTTGGTTCACTGGGGTTCCTAACTCCCCAAGCATTCAAAAAGACGAGTCGAATGGAGCCGAGGCGAGTGGGATTTGGTAAAACAACACCCTCTTCATATATCAAGCGTTTGGTGCTGCTTGCTTAGGTATTCTCAAAAGCGCGTATGTATCATGTACTGTACTGTACAGTAGTTGCAAGGCATGGCATCCCATCTTTTAATGCCACACGCCTTGACGTGCCGACTCAAAATAGAGCCACCCCTTGATTGGTCTGTAGTGGTTCAAGGGACAACGCACCTACAGGCGCCGCAGCTCACTTGATCCACGATTCACAGCTGCATCGATGGCTGCGGATAGTTCATACGGCATGTGGGGGCTTCTGCAGTCGATTTCGGCTTTGAGGGCTTGTAAAGACCAGAGTCGCAATGTCACATCCTCTTACAGGCCCCTCAATGATTCGCCAGGCTATAAAACTAAGGCGAATAAAGCAAAGCAGCATCTGCCAACTTTGCTTTTTGTTTGGGCATCGACGGTACGAATAGGACAGCATTGTAACACGACCAATTGCTCTAGACCACTTCACCCAACTGTGAGCGACAAGGTCATCCTGCTTAGCCAAATTGTTGTCTTCGGGAACCTTCGATTATCACGTAGTAGTAATGTTTTCTTGACCAAGCCTCGGCTGCGTTTCTTGTGCCAGCTTTTGCTTTTGGAGAGTCACCAGGCAGTAATCACTAACACCTGTAAAGCATCAGCCACTCCCGAGTGAAAACTCTTCCTTATCACAGTGGGGAGGTCTCGTAACAGCTACGAATGCCTCTGAGAGGTGGAACCCATCTTCACCAGTGTACATAGCAGAAGGTAATGTCATGTATGTATTGTTGCATTTCGAGCCCTGACGGCATACAACGTGGCGCCTTCTAAGAGAGTTTGATGGCCAAGCCCTGTTGATGCGAGGCGAGGCGTACACAATATCCTACGTTTACGGATATTGACCTTCCGCTAAGAAATCCCGACATGGAAAGAACTTCGAGTGCAGATTCCATTCCATGTCTGACTTCGCGAATTGTGTAGTGGCAACACCAACTTCCATTGCTTGTCTCTCCTAGTGGCTGAGAACAGGCTGTCGTCGTCTGCGACATGAAGGAGGAAGCGCGCTAACATAACCATTAGCCGGTTAACCGACCGGACGACCGCAGCAAGATGAGTAAAAGAGCAAACACCAGTTAAGTCGTGTGATGAGACATTTTTGGTTGGAAGTACTTGTTGATATTGGATTCATCGACTAGGAGCCAAATACGAACCTGAAGCGCAATCAATGGAAATAACTACCTTCATGACTCATTCATTAGTAGGTTCGTTGAAATCAAATTCCACTTACATACCTGACTATTTTCTCTAACCGTATTTCCGTCCTTGGCTCTGATCCTAGCGTGCGGAACTACGAACCAAGAGCTTCTCCATTTTGGGGTTTCATCTTCTTTGTTTTGACCGCCAGTTGGCCTTGTCTAAAGGTAGTGCTACATGGTGCACCTGGTCACTCCCAAAACCATTGGGAAGTTCGCTCACGTCGAGCGGAGCATCGTGAGAGCTAAGCCTGGAGTAGATCATGAAAGTGAACGGTGGACCTCTGCTCCGTCCGATTTTTTCAGCTCTGTCTTGACATTGTTTGAATGCTCTCAAGCTGAAAACCGCCTATACCACGGGATACCGGATTCTGTTGTTGCTGTTGATGCTGGCATAAAGTAACTTGCAGTCTGCTCTGTTCCCGTACTTGCTATAGATCTCAGCCGTATGTCCATTTCCATGTGTGGAATTATATGGGAAGGCCATCGTATAGCCTTGCGGCTCGCTGCAAGCTTCCATATCAGAGAAAGCCGATAATTGTAGAAGCGCAACCTTTTCCTCTTTTCTTCTTTTCGGAAAGTCCTCTGCACCAGACCAAGAAGTCGCGGAGATATCCAGGTGCAAAGCAAACATAGACATACTTGTATCACCGGTGTGCACATGTCTCTACACAAGACGGCTGATAGAGGATGCACAGACAGACGTTCGGCTTGTGCTTCAGACTCACGCCATTACTCAGGGGGAGACGAGAGTCCTGTTTGGGGTGAAGACGAAAGGTATGATTCGTTGTGTATGCACCAACGCTGGAAGAGCTCGTTCTGTTTTTCGAATATGCACTACTACCGTGTGTCCACCGGTGGGTTATTGTGTCCTTGAAGATTAGCTCGCCTGGTATGTCATTATGCCTCAATCATGATACTGCTGCTTTTGCTGTTAAGCACGATTGGCGAACGAATTGGTGTCTGAAGAGCTTAGCATATTGTTATGCGTTTAACCCTAGAATGGGATAAACTTATACTTGGATGACTGGAGAGCATTCAGAAAGCTATCTCTTTCCATTAACTACCTAATGACTACCTTGGCAATCTTCATCATGGAAAGGAAGGCACAGACTGAGCAGGAAATTAGGTACCTCCAATGTGCCAACTGGAAAGTGTGAGGGGCTTCCTAGAGGCAAGTGCCCCTCCTCATCTTCTCATTGCAAAAGATCCCGTAACTTGGATGTGGTATTTGCAACTCTATCCATCGATCGCTCAATATCTCCGCAATCGTTTGTTGGCAAGACGTGGAAATGCCAAAGTTCTGCTCACCAAACGGTCATGCTCACTTCCACACCCGGACGCTGACTGACGCCGACGCCAACTTGATCATGACATTGGCATTGACCGTCAAACGATTGGTAATTACCGCGTATTGATGACGGCTCGGGCCACCAACACCAAACAGAAGCAGAGTCGTCGTTCCCTCCTCTAGCTTGTCGTCGCTAACCCATCACCTTTCAGCTGTCAATCATTTTATGGTGGCACTCGTCATTTAATGAGATGGAGGAGCTTAACCCTAGCCTAGCCTGCCTGGCTCATCTTCAGCCCGGGTGATCAAGAGGCCAACGGCGACCGAATGTTGGCCTTCTCCACTGTTCATCTATGACAATCGTCCCCACGCTTGCCGCCGCATGAGCCTTGCTCCCAGGATGTTCCTGGAAGGATACCCGGTACGGTTAGATGTTGGCGACTAGCGGCTTGCCTCAAACTACACTGTCTCAGGCCCGCTGTATCTCAGCCTTTACAGACCCTCGAGGACATTTTTTTAGGGGGTTCGGGTCGACAGGAGATGCCCAAAGGAAGCATGGTTTCCCCGCTAAGCCACTGTGCTGTTGGTTAGGAACATTCACAAATCCAGTTCAATAGGTAATGAGTGAATTCTTGCAGATGCCCAGGCCAAGCTTTCACGTTCCCGACCAGGGTGGATGCGAAACTCGCGTTATTTGGGCAACATTTGCCAACCACACTGCTAAAGAAGTAGGTTGTCTTACGATACGGAAAATGAAGTGGCTTGCACGAACACCTGGTTGTCGTCGCGCAATGGCATAGATTTACAGCCATGTCGAGGCATGCCAGTTTTGGGGGCCCCTCGGTGTGGATTATCTGACGCTACAAGCGGAAGACGTTAATCACTTCCAACGTCTTTTAACTCAAATTTAGGGATTGTCAGGCACTGCTATTGATGGCCATCTTACCACAAGGTTCATCGAAACGAACGTTATCCTGTGCATAAGGGACTGCATGCAACTCTCCACGAGATATGAAGAGCAGTAAGGAATGAGCCGACAAATCATAAGCAGATGAAACGAGCACAGGAGACTGGCAGGCTATCCGGCCGTACAACTGACCAATATGTTGTTTGCCAGGACTCGGAAAAGACAGATGTCAGTCAAGCCCGTATGAGGGATGAGTCTTCATGCAGTGTTTCGTGGCATTGCGTTGATGCCAGACACAAGAGGTTAATATCTGGAAGCTTGACACACATCATCGGCAATAACTCTATGTTATATGCATTTTATCCTCTGACCCCTGGAGACGATACGCGACCAGGGTTTCGAGACATGAAAGCTGCAGGTGCGAGCTCGAAACGATGCAGGCCCTCGCCAGCAGTTCTCCGACATCCAGCCTAACCGCCTCGAACCCTTCATCTTCTACATACAATACTGCTGTACGTTTATAGTCCACCAGCCTGACAATTCAGACATCGGAGCCGGTGCGGATGGATATCCCTTGACGAAGATCGCACCGTTCTGCTAAATTGGTATGGAGGATGCGATGCGCTGGTAAGGTATGTAATGTCCATGTTTGGATCAGAACGGACAGGGGGTGGGAATAGATTTACACACGGGACAGACCCCCCTCCCCATCACCAAGCTTGGCAAAGAGCCAAGGTAAGGTAAGGTAAGGCAAGGCGAGGCGGCGGCGGGCGTGTGAAGTGTTGCAAAATGTTGCGGTGTGTACTATGTACAACGTATTGGATAACTTCAGGACCGGCAATGAAGTGGGAGATGCTTGTCACCGACTACTTATGACATATCTAACAATGTACTGACGGCGTCCAAAGCTAGTTTCAACAATAGGTAGTGAGTCAGTCTGGGACCATTGAGGTTGTTCAAGACTCGAGAATGGCAAACGGTGCCTCGACAAGATAGATTACCATACAAAGACGACGATATCGAATCAACTTCTCGAATACAGCCTCATTTTTTTTCCAAATGGACAAGTCATCGACGCCTCTCAGCTGCTGCGCCGAGTCGAGTCGAATCTCTTTTCGTCTTTGTTACTTTTTTCCGCCCCTCTCAGTCTTTTTTCCTTTTCTTTTATTACTTTTCCCCCTTTGACTTTCTTTTGCCTTGCGAAGTGCTTTATGCTCCGGCAAAAGAGGATCGGTGAATCCTTTCTGAGGAATATACCGGTCCCGGGGTGCATTCATCGGGCCTGCATCATACTCGACTCCATGTCAATTTCAATTTCAATTTCTGCACACATCTTTGCTTGTATTTGAGTGTGTCGTACCCTCTCTTAAACACTAAGGCCTTTTTCTCTTCTTTTGGATATACCCCCCCAATTCTGGATCTTCCAACATCTCTTTCCTCACACCCTTCCCCTGTTGATTGATCCTTGTTAGTCTGTAGAACAGTACCTTGTTCCTCCCCTTGTCCATCCCGTCAACATGTTGTTGATGACGCTCGTGCACTCACTGCCTGTTCCTTAAGTCTCTCTGGTTGAAGACATTATAGCCTAGGCTGCTTGTTATGACATCCCTCTCTCCAACGGAAGCTGTCACAGCGTTGCCCGTTGGGGGGCTTGGATGTAATTAGAAACCCAGCTGCCTCTTCCTCCTCCTTATTCTGCCTTCCATCATCCTATCCCTATTCATATCCTTTCCACACCCCGTTGTTCGCCGTCCATATTTTCCTTTTCGTTCGTTGCTCTAATTGCTACAATTCGTGGAACCTCATTGTTCAGATTCTAGATGCAGGGAGCCAGGCCCTCGCTCTAGCTTGAAGAATAAGACTACAGTGCTATTGTAGATACTTATCCACCAAGGGCGTGGATTAGTTCTTTCGAATCAACCTTCTTTTCTTTTTCCTTGGGCCCCCTTTTTTGACTGCACCCCCAGCTCCATCTACAATATTAGTTAGTGTCCCCTCCTTCAACCACCATCTAGCGCTTTTGCTCATCTGGTCTCGATTTTCCGCAAAGACCAGTTCAGACGTGGGCAATCCCTAACGCGGGATCCGCAATACATGCTGCAGCTGAGGCTCCTGGACCTTGCTCGTCCTGGTACAAGTCGGGCTTGATTGACGTCCTTACCGACGTTTCCTCTTGTACAAATTAGCTCTTCCCTCGACGATCTTGTCCGCCACTTAGACACCCAAAATATTCTTCTTTCTGGCCTCATATACTCATTAGTTACCTCTTACGTCGACAGAAAACTTTTCAGTGAGGAAACAAGCCTCGCCCTGAACATCTTCACCTCCATTGGCGCCTTACCAGCTACTCTGCCTCACCAGCCCCTGGCTCATCTCATCTTGGAACCATTGGCTCATATGCTCTTGCAAATACCAATCACATAGACATCTGCTCACATCACAATTCTGGGAAAACCCACGCCTCTTGACATCAGCAGCCCTCACTGCGGGCTCCCGAGACAGTTCTTGCCACCTTCAACCTCTTTTGTGACCGCAACTGCACCTGATACAGGGTCTGAAGGCATCGACACCTAACCCAGCTGCCCACCATTAGGCACCGTACTCTACAAAACCGTCCCTGAATGACCGTGAGCTTTCAGTGCCTGATTTCCACCCCGTTGCACCTTGGACCTTTCTGCCGGCCTGTCAACCCCCAAACGGTCTCCTGATTCTTTTCAAAACCAGAGGATAAGCAAACGTCGCCTCGCCGACCGTCACCCTGCTGCTGTGCCTGCTACAAAACATTAGCTAGGCAACGTGGGACTCCCAACTGCCAACACCAATCGTCAAATCTCAACCAAGTAGCAGGAAAAGCCGCCGCCCTGGCCCAACTCAAGAGCGAGACTCCGCTCTGCCTGCTGCGGGCAGAGTTGCCATCCATTGCGGGTGCGGAGAACCATATCGACTTAGGCCGCACGCCTCGCTCTTATGCAAACGTTTCTTGCGCGAGCAGATTGGATGATTCTTCTGTCGCCGTGGATATCGCTACCCTTTTTAAAGGTTCAAACTCGGCTGAGTCTTCTGTCTCCCCTCCCCTCCACTATCAGGCAACACCCCGACCAAGTTCTTTCAAAGTATCCGGGGCGTCTCGTCGGTCTGCTACGCGTACCTTGTCAACTTCCACAACCTCTTCACACATGAACAACAACGGCAGGCGAGGTGTGCCTCCTCATGCACCGGACCAGCCTGTCAAGAAGCAGAGCAAGTGGTCACCTGAGGAAGATGCTCTTATCATCGAGCTCAGGGGAAGCGGTATGAAATGGGAGGATATCTCCAAACGGTTACCAGGAC
Organism: Fusarium dimerum; assembly: GCA_013623525.1. Classification (NCBI taxonomy): domain Eukaryota; kingdom Fungi; phylum Ascomycota; class Sordariomycetes; order Hypocreales; family Nectriaceae; genus Fusarium; species Fusarium dimerum. Next base: position 93,967 of record JABGLY010000081.1, read on the forward strand.
GAAGTGCAATTAGTTGCCGATTGCATTACCAGAACTATCTAGAGAGACGGAGTGAATGGGACGAAGAACGTAAGAATAAACTTGCCAGACTTTACGAAAGGTATGTAACCCTGATAAAATAGCAACTGGTTGATCTATTGCTGTTTTTCTTCAACCTTTTCCCTGCCCAAGACTTCGACAAGGGAGGGCGTTGACCATACTGCAGATTCAAACCTGAGATGTGGGCCAAGGTAGCCGAAGAGATGGCCGTTCCGTGGCGAGCAGCAGAGGCAATGCATTGGCAACTTGGTGAGGCCGATATGGCTAGACGGGCGGGTGTGATCCCCTTTTCTTTGGCCGCGGTCAATGTCGACACCAACAACAGCCACAGAAATTCACCCTCACGAAGCCATACGCATTCTCAATCCCAAAACAGCTTACCTCGCGACCTCCGTGACCCATCTCCTCGAACTGTCTACAGCAGAATCCAGCACATGACTCCAGTACCTGCTGGACGATCTATGGTCCCTCGTCGCGAATCGATTGCCCCGCCTCCTCTTTCGCCGATGGGACCCAGCTCTGGAGACGAAGTCCACTACGTGCCAGGGCCTGATCTCGCCCCGATGCAAAACCAACAACCGCCTCCAGGGGCAGGCATGCTTCCTGGCGTTGGTGAGCTCACCGCAGGGATCAGCCCCTACACCACGCCTGTTGGAACGTCCGGCACTGGACCCATTGTTGGTGTAACCCCGGGGCCACTGTTTCCGTCACTTGCAAGCTACTCCATGGAAACAGCAGGGTCGAAGAGACGAGCCTCCAGTCCTGATCCTTTTCTTCGTGACGCCAATCATCGCCGCAGAATAGTGTAGACTGCATTATTTGGACGATGATCCAAATAGTACAGAGAGAAGTAGGGCAGTCGACAGCTCGAGGTGTCAGGAATATGGCACAACGACAGAAGAAACAAAACCTTTTCAGCAGACAAATTTCTCTGCAACAGCATATTCGCATGAGCAACAAAAGGGCAGGCATGTAGGATGACAAAAACGGGACATGATGAACACGACACATATTTTGCTGATACATAAGGGATTCGAGGTCACTCCTCTTTTTAAACCTTTTTATCCTTGACTTTTCTCCTTCAGGAGTATTTACTCTGTTTTATTATCTTGGGTGTAATGAAGGGGCTGCAGGGTTGGATGGGAGCATTGGTATTGATCGGCACGGGACAAGGAAGGGCAGCAAGAGCATGGCAGGTATCATGATGTCGTTTGGTTTGGTTTGGTTTGGTTTATTTTGGTTTGTTTTCTCTCATTTCTTTTCTTCTTCTTCATTTCTACGTCCTTGTCTTGGTTCTGCTAGTCAGCATTGCATTGAAATGGTTGATCGTCAGTAGAGAGGGACGAGGGGCAGTTGTATTCTGATAGATTTTTGTTTCTTGCTGTTAATCAGCACAGGAGGGAGCAGCTGGATGAAGACGTACAGGGCGAATGGGAGCATGAGGAAATTACGGACAGATAGGATGGATTGTACAGGTAGCACCATCAGATCAGAGACGGCGTATTGGTTCACATTAAAAAGCATGGATTTAGTGCGAAGAAGCTAAGGGCAATAGCCGACTTCCTGGTCATAAATCCTCGTCTGACTTGACATGTCTGATCACCTCTACAATTCGTTGTCGAATATCCCTTTGCCTTAGCGTTTCTTTGTTCATTTTTTTTTATATTGTCATCGTCTCCATCATGACGGCCGACTACATACTACCCACCAGTTATCCCTTTCATACCCGCTCTCAACGATCTCACCGCCAACGGCTTTGACATCTTCCTCGAGCTCTCCCTCCCGGTAGAGATGGTAGTATCGCTGGTAGGTAACGCCGGCAGGCTGACCTCGGGGCGTACGCATCTCCCACGATACCAACCTGTCCTGGTCACTGCTGGCGTCCCAACCCCTTCGGCTAGCCGCCTGCTCAAGCGCCCAGACGTAGATCAGAACACGTCCGTGACGCGGGAGCACGCACGCCAACAGCTCAGCGATCGCTGTCTTTCGCCTCTCGGGGGTCGACATGTGGTGCACGACAGCGATACTCATGGCAAAGTCGAAAGCGGCAAGGCGGTACGGTAGGTCGAAGCCATCGGCGACGGCGACGTCAACCTTGCCATGCGCCTCGCCTTGTCCTTGGTGAGCTAGCTTGACGAGGGATGGGCTCCGGTCGGAGCCTAGCAGGTGAACAGCCGGGTTAACGCGGAGATACTTTCCATTACCGCAACCGACATCGATACCGATGCTGCCGGGTTTCTGGGCGTGGAGGAAAGCTGCGACGCGGGGCCAAGGCTTGTGACGGGTGGCTGAGAAGTGAGGTGCGATGGCCTCGTAGACGGCGTGGACATGGGTGGCCTCGTAAGAGTCTGGTGCGTCACCAACGGGAGGGAGAGGTACATCACTTTTGGACTGAGGTTGCTGTTGAAGCTGCGAGTCGGATGATCCAGTCTCTGGCTTCAGAGATGGGGTAGTTGAATCGCTAGTCATCCTCACGCCCTTTCCCCTTCCTACTTATCTTTCCTCTTCTAGAATTATGTTCCTTGATGATTTCTCAACGAGATGAAGCCCTTATTGTCCAGGGAGGGGTGTGAGTCGGAATGGGTTTGTAGATATGGTTCGTGGTGTTGTGATAATTTGAGATGAGTGCTTGACGTTCGGGGTAATCGATCAATTGAGCTAGCAAGTTCCTTTTTGATTTTCTTAAACGGTGGATGATGTGAAGGTTGAATTGTGGGCAACAAGGGCGGAATGGTTTAATTGGTGGGGAGTTTTTTTTTGGTATGAATTTACAGTACCTACTACCTAGTCTATGCACACTCTGACTTATCATCTGCCTCGGTGCCTAGGTATTTATATTGCCTGTTAATAATCAATCTATCGCTGTTTCCAGATGAAACCGACTATGCTTGATTTTGAGCTAGAATCTGGTAGTTTATAAGCTCTATGTCCATCATTCTTTCTTATTTTGAATATTGGTGCTATGTTAGAAAAAAAGTGTATCATCAATGGTGCCACATCAGTATGAAGGCAGGCACTCTTGTGAGCACTCAGAGATGACGTCCTTATTACCAACCACTCATTCATCCCTGAATGTGGTTGCCTCTTTACTCCATGAGACATATTTCTGCCAGAAATGGTTCGATATTATGATTTTGAATTTTAGTCGGCGCCCCCTCCTTCAATACAAGATAGAATTAATTCTCACCTGTCACTCCTTCTCTGACATGGAATAGCTCGAAGATCCTCCTTGCCCCTGTTCACAAACATGGTCGGATCCGCTCCATCGTCTCAAATCTCAACCCCCCCTTTACGCTCCATAGCACATGTTCGTACCTGGGGACCCTTGTCTGGTTCATGAATTGGCTCGAGATATCCATGAAGCTGGACCTTCCTCAACGCTTCCATCACTCCGATATTCCAATTCTATCAAGGGTTATGGCCAAGGTCTTTGACGTCCACCGTTGTGACCTTGACATCTTGTCCTCCAATAATCCAACACCCCCGGTTATCACTCACTCAAACCATGCCCGGGGAGAAAACCCCCGACAGAGGCTCGGAGCCAACAAGTCAACCAATTTTACCTATCCCCTGCTTCTCACGGCCCAAGAGGCCCAAGCACATCACAACTCAAGACGAATGATAACCGTTTATACCCCTTGCCAGTACTTTCTCCGAGCCTGGAGCATCGGCCCTGACACATCCCCAGGAGCCGTTAAGGGTGTGTATGCAATACAGCCGGGAGAGGCCTACCCATCGAGGATCCTCAACCATGTGGCGGGCGTCAATGTTACCTGCTACAAACCCCATACATGGCACAACTTCAGGCCGCAATCGCTACTCAGAAATGTACGACATGTTTAATCCCTGAGCTGAAGATGGAGCTTTACCTGCTGCGCTTCATTTCCTAAGCCTGGTCCGATTGTTGGTTTTCAAGCCATGGACATGCGGGCCCTTCCCCGGTGAGGAGGATCCGAAGTGGCTGACGGTAGCCTTCTGTAGTCCCCTTGCCCCTCCGGGAACAGATCCAATCTGGGCAAACTTTTGGGTGCATTGACAAGGAGCTTATTTCTACTGAAATCATGCCATTTCTTTAACATGCGCTGAGGTCACGATGAAGATCCTCATCAGATGGCGGGAAAAGACATCGTGTTCATCACCGTTATATGCATGCATACAGGATACGCTCTACCATCTTAGATGAACGATTCATGGCCATTGATCGTACCTACGGAGCCCGCTTATCGTGTCTAGATTGATCACCCAGATCCTGGTATCACTATGCCTTCTCTCCTTTCTTTTTTCTGCCCGACATGAACCATACCGGACCCTGCAGAACATGGTGAACGCTCCGACCTTTGACCTCTACCCAATGCTTATTTGTTGCCAGTGTTGAGGGGGCTGTTCTCATCAAAAACATCAGTTGTGATAAGCTCAGGGTACTTGACACCGCCATCCTTGAGAACCTTCTCCATGGTCTCCATGATGACGAGACTCTCGGACCAAGGCATAGTAGCGCTCTCCTTCTTACCGTCACGCAGGCATCGCGCGCACTCATCCGCCTCCCAGAACATACCGTGACCCCAGTTGTTGCGCTTGGGGTCAGTGGGAATGGGGCAGTCCACAAACTCGATCTTTCCATCACCGTCCTTCTTGATGACCCTGTACTGGGTAGGTCGGAAAGCATGGCCATTAACCTGGATCTCACCGCCGGAGCCCTGGATGCGGATCGCAGGACCGCCGCTGAATTTACCATCGACATCGCTGCCAACGCGCAGTGAGGTTGTTGCGATGCCCACAGACTTGTGCTTTGGGAATTGACAAACGACGGTCGTCGTCTCATCAGCGCCAGTGTGGTACTTGTTGATGGAACCGACGACGTTGGGAGCCTCCTTGTCTGCCTCAGGCTGTACGTGGTAGAGGGTCTGGAAGACCCAGGTCAGGGAGTAGATACCAAGGTCGAGAAGTGCACCTCCGGCCAGATCTGGGTTGACCATTCGATGGGAGTCGTCAAAGTCGATGCTTTCGTCTTGACGGCACTTGTTAAAAGAGTTATCGGCTGTCGGATGTTAGCCTCAGGAATTCGTACACGCATTTCCTCCCGCTTGAACCTCGACAGAGTCGGCTAAAGTTTCATACCAAAACCCACAAAACTTACCGAGGGTTCTGTAGACTTGGCCAATGGTGCCGGACTGGATGAGCTCGCGCACCTTGATGCTCAAAGGGAAAAACCTCGTCCAGACAGCCTCCATGAAGAAGACATTCTTCTCCCGGGCAGTGTCAATCAGCTGCTTGGTCTGTGACGCCGTCACAGTCAGTGCCTTTTCACAGAGGACGTTCTTGCCAGCCTTGAGGGCCAGCATAGCGTTTTGGAAGTGGTGGCTGTGAGGTGTAGCGACATAGATGATGTCGACGTTGGCATCGGCGACAAGCTCGGCGTAGGATCCATATGTGGCAGCCGAGGAGGGACCGTCAATCTGTTTGATGAATTCGCGAGCGCGGTCAGCTGAGGATGAAGATGCAGCAGCAACAATCTCATGTCTAATGTCGCCGGCCTGGCGGGTGTTGGGGTCAGTAAGTAGATCTTTGCAGAAGCCTAGGATGAAAGCCTGGTCAGCATTTGTGTCTCGGGTATTTTCCTTCTTCTTTTGATCAAATAGTCAAATACGTTGATATGAGAGAGATAACAAGAAATGAGACATGTACGAATGCAACTCACACTGCGCGATGCCACCCGTGGCCAGAATACCCCATTTGATGGTGTAGGGAGTGTTGGAAGCCATTGTAAGATCTCTGGAGATGCGTTGGTGATGGCTTATAGGATTATCCTATGTCAGGTTTCGCCAATTCTCTGGAGGCACAATTGGAGGGAGAGAGATGAACTTGAAATGATCAAGGACAAGAGGTATTCACACACTCCAATCAAGTGGGGTGACAGCTCAACCTATTTATCATCATGTATCTTGAGCTCCCATGGCGGGGTAAATGAACACACCCTCCACCTCTTCCCCTCCAAACAGCCTCAGAGAGATAGGATTACCCCATCCAGTCAACGGCTACATACACACGGTAGAGCGCCTGTCGTATCAGAAGGCAGAAGGGATTTCAAAAGAAAGAGAAAGACGTTGGGTGGAGTTTAGCTTCATTGATTACAAAACTTGCCAGGGATAGCTTTGCAGAGAAGGTCGAGCCGACGGAGAGCAAGCCGAATATTCCTAGTTCCTCGAGGCCACCCTTGTATTTAGGCTAGATTAGGGAGATTTTCGCCGCGAATGAGGTTGTGTAGTCATGGGATGGCTTCCCGTCTTTCGGGCATTTTTTCTGTTTCCAGATTTCTATCATAACAATGATTCGTTAAAGCCAGTGGATTCCTTCGAGATCGTTCTTTATTTTTTAGTCATCTACCAGTTGGCGTTTCACACAACCTGTATGTACTGTATTCTTCTTGTTCGTCTCAACGTGACACGAGAATTGAACCCCGCGTCACACAACCACCACAGTCATGATGAGGTGGAGCTCTTGTCAAATGTTAGTGGGGGTTTAGTGGGGGGTTCAACGATTCCAATGAGCTGACGACGTCACCTCAACACTGACCTAGCACCTGTATCTCACTTCACCTGGGAAGATATCGTGAAATGACGCTACTTCTCCAATTGGCCGAGATATCTACTCAACAAACTACTAGGAAATAGACTTAAATGAAAGAGTACCCCGATCATTTACTTCTTCAACGTTAAGCTCTCGTGGTGCAGTTCTATGCACAATGCACTATACAACACGCAATACGCATACGCACTATGATAGGGTTGGCTGGATTGGATGTTGGTTGATGTACTACTACTGTAATGATGCCTCTGCTTGATACACTGCATTGCATAGGTACCTTCTTAGGTAATAAGACCCGCCGAGCATCCTCCGTTGAGCCGCTCAGCCTCAAAGCCACAACCAACATCATCTGGAGAGATCTTTGACAACCTCAATATAATCACCAAAAGTGAACCCATCTTATACAAAGCTCCGCCCTTTCCAAACACTACATCCAAAATGGCTTCCAAACTAGCCAAGGACATCACCCTCAAAGGCTCTTCTTCCACCACCATCCCCAAACTTGTCTACGGTACTGCCTGGAAAAAAGACAAAACAGCCGACCTCGTCTACACTGCCATAAAGTCTGGTTTTCGTGGCATCGATACTGCCGGTCAACCTAAACACTACAACGAGAAAGGTGTTGGTCAGGGTGTTCAGAGAGCCATCAAGGATGGCCTCATCACCAGAGACGCTCTATTTGTATGATTCTGCACCCGCGCTGCATGCTCATGATCAAATCATACTCATATTAACTCGGCAGCGCTAACGCATCAACAGATCCAAACCAAATTTTCCCCACCGGAAAACCAAGACGAAAACACCCCTTATGATAGAGACGCCCCGCTGGTGGAAAAGGTCCACCAGTCTGTGCAATCCTCGTTAAGATACTTTACCATCAATGACGAGGAACCATATCTCGACAGTGTGCTTTTGCACAGCCCACTCAGAACACTTGAAGACACCGTCACTGCTTGGAAGACCTTGGAGACGTACGTACCTCACAAGATTCGCAACCTGGGAATATCGAACACCACACTTCCCATCCTCGAGCGCCTCAATGACGCAGTCACTGTCAAACCAAGTGTCGTGCAGAACCGCTTCCACAGAGAAACCGGATATGAAGTTGACCTCCGAGCTTGGTGTCGACAACAAGGCATTCTCTTCCAGTCATTCTGGACCCTCAGTGCTAACCCCAGACTGTCTGCATCCAAGCCTGTCCGGCAAGTTGCAGACAAGGTCGGTGTCCCGCAGGTTGCTGCATACTACGCCCTAGTCCTAGGCCTTGAAGGAGTTACTGTTCTAGATGGGACGCAGAGTGAAAGTCACATGAAGGATGACTTGGAGGGAATCCGCACTATAGGAGCATGGGCTGAGGGTGAAGGTTCGTCAGAATGGACGTCTGCTCTGTCTGAGTTTAAACAGAGTATAGGGGAGGCCGTCTAGATACTAGACAGTCACTTAATACCTCACTATCTGTATCAAATCGGGTCTCATAACATGAACTCGGCCTAGGTATCGGGTCCTCTGGGGCGCAACTCATAAACAACATTTGGGTGATGCAGCTTGATCTTATTCCAGTGCATGTCTCATGCAATATCATATGGTAACAGCTCACTGTTGCAGAAATGGATGAGTTCAGGGCGAGGATGTTATCAGGTACTGTCAGTTTTAGTTTACTCCGCTCCGCAAGAGTTTAGGAGAACAGTCATCCGGAACAGCTCTTGCCGATTCAATTCAATCCACTTCAGGTGAGGATGCTACTTCCTCCCAAAGTGGAAGGAAACGCATTTCGTTTGCATACACTCTTTGCACCGCACCTGCTCTAAGATTGATTTAAAATAAAGCATCTGTGACTGCCAATTACCAGAATTTCTTCATGATTGATGCTCAAAGCACTTGTAGCTCCTTTTGAACACCAGACATTAAACCCCAATCACTCTTGCAAGTCACCTATATGTCTTGACACTATGAGAAGACTTAATTCCATACCCTCTTTTGATTTAATTCTTATTCACCAGTAATTCTACATTCCTACCATCGTTTCGTCAAACTGCTCTCCTAACCTTTAACCGTTACGACAATCCTTGATCTTGGGTCATCCCCCAGACGCTTTCTCCCATACACTATGCCTAGACGCCGCGGTAGAGCCCGTCAGTTTACACACCGAAAGCGTCGTAGGCAGGCAAGCACTGTTGCCGCCGCAAATAACCACCGTATCGATCAAGACGAGACCGTTTCAGACGCTGAAACGATTGACCAATACGAAGATCAAGCCCAAGACCAAGACCAGCACCAACATTCAGGAGAAGCATCCCCTATCCACAATAACACCTATATGGGAGTTCGTGACTCTAGAGCTTTTGCTTGGGCTTGCTGGTTATCTAGGTCTGCGTACTTGAGACAGGCAGAGGTTTACGAGGCAGCTGCCATCTTGTGTCAGCTTTCGAGGGCATCTAGGGAAGCCAGGTCCAGGACCATACGAAGGGTTAGACTTGTCACCAAGAGAATCAGGCGAGACTAGAAAGCAAACATCTGCTCCGTATCCGGACCCGAAGAATTGCCTCCATCCACCAGCCTCTCAAAAGAGTTGTCAGTGGCAGCTCTTGGCTGGGCACTGCCTGGCAGCTGGCACACAATAACCATTCACCTCAACATAAATATTTCAAATTATCAACTCGACGAACAGAAATACCCCATTCTTCTTCTTTCCCACAACTTCACCTGGAGTGAATCGGAAGATTTTCGTTACCATCAACTCAACTCTTGCCTCCTCATCTTCATGCTTGAGACATTGAACTCTTCCATCCTGTTCATACACATCAAACATCTCAACATCTGCAACACAGTCTTGTTGCTGTTGACCAACGCACAGCGTACTAACGCCTCAAACCACTAAAACGTAAGACAAAGGTGTTCCAGATGCCTTTATATGAAGAATCTGTCTAATGAGACTGAACAGAGAACCACACTTCGATATCGAATCAGGTCACTACACAAGCAACATGCCCAGAATTCCTGCAACTTTGGCAGAGTTTGGCCTTCGGCCTAAACGCATTGGTAAGTCACTGCGATCTACTAATGAACGATATACTGACCCAAGCAAGATCCCAACAGTACAAATCGTCTGCGTTTAGCGATCGAGCCCCAAGTCCCAATTCCTCTGAATGATTCTGGCAACAATCAGAGCAGTCCCCTTTCTATATCCAGATCGAACACACCTTTCGGCAGTCCCTCTACACAGCTCTTGCAGCCAGAAATCACCCCCGCTACATCTCATTTCAGCCAAGGCGAGCCTCGTGATCAATCTTCTACCCTATCTCCGGAAACGAATGATCTCTCCCTATCTTCTGAGACAAGCTCTGGGAGACGTCTGAGCGGGGGTTCAGAGAACAGTACCGATACCAAAACCAGCAAGGGGAGCCGTAAAAGCACAAATTCTTCAACCAGCAAGCCTGACGAAGGAGGCTTTCCATCTAATCCCATAGCGAATCCTGATCGTCTGACTCGCGATCTTTGGCGTCAAGGCTGTACTCAGACTAGAAAGCCAGATGGAAGCGTCGATGGCCTTGATGTATGCTATTGGCTCTTGACAAAGAGACTTGGTCATTCTTGGCCAGTGCTCGAGGATGGCCAGCGAGCCCTCGCGGCTATGAAGAAGCAGGTCATTGACTTTGACGAAATCGATCGTCAGCAAGAAGAGGTCGCCAGACTGGCCCAACTCAAAGAAGAACGTCGCCTTGCAAACAAGAAAAGATATATGGGGCGTGGGAAAGTCGACAAGCAGAGAATGGAGAAGGCGATGGCCGAAGCCACCACCAAATCGACCAAGCGCAACCGGGAGGAACTGGGAGAGGAGCAAGAGAGCGTCAACAAACGACAGCACTTGTGATCTGTTACCAATTTGAGAAAGCCACAAGCCGAAAACAATAACCAAGGTTCAGTTTGATATCAAGTCTGATACCGCTCTAATGAGTTTCCAAAGGACTGTTTGGGTATGGCTTGATCTAGATGAAAGTGGACAAGAAAAATGGTGGATGAATCGATTGAGTAGGATTACGATTGAAACGAGATGAGACGGCAAGATGGATCATGTCGAAGCCTGGATAAGATATTTCTCGGATACCACAAGAGAACTTGCACTGAATTATAATTTAATCACACGTGCTGTGCGCAAGTTCTGGCATTTTCATCTCACGTGCGTTTGTACCTGTATCAAGTTGATTTCTTATTTTTATTTTTGTCTCTTCTCTTGTCTGGCTAATGACTCATCTTCCAATATCACTAGCGAACGTGTTGGCTACGATGAATGGGAAGCAAGCAGTGGCCTCCATGTAGACCTGTAGACATGGTTATCAGCAATCTTTGCTTTCTAAGTCGTGACGAGATAAGGGAACTGACCTTGACACTATCGGCGCCAATTTTGATCTTTCCCCATGACACAGCCTCGTCTGGCCGTGCGCCCGCATCACTGCCGTCGAATTCCTGAGCCGTATTGATATAGACGGCCGACTCCGCACCGTTACGCATCAAGCAAGCATTGGCGATGTGATGTTTGACGATACCGCCTCCCAGGATAATCATGCCTGCGCGTTTGGCACGGACAGACATGGTGTTTATGCGGCGGATGTCCTCAACGAGGTCAATCTTGAGCTGAAGAGGCGAGGATTTGAAGGTATGAAAGTAGAGCATATCGCCAAGACTTCCATCGGTTATGGCAGGACAGAAGACGGGGATGTTGTTCTTATAGGCCCAATAGTAAACGGATCTCTCGTCGTTGATCTCCTTCCCTAGACGATGGATCACCTTGGAAGGCGTCCAGTTTATCTCTTCCTCCGTACCTTTGCTGGCTTCTTGCTCTTGTAGCATCTTGTCTAGAATGGGGACGACCCAGTCTTCAAAAGCACAGTAATTTGCATTGGGAACGACGAGGTTGCCGATGCGGTTGAGACCCTTGCGGCGGAGATCGGCGCCAGGGGTGCTGAAAGAACCGACATATGTGTCGCCGAGACACTTGATGAAGTCCTCTTCAATGCCGCCGGCGGTGGTGACGATGGCAGAAACATGGTTATGCTCTACCAGCCAGCGAAAGACACCACGAAGACCAGATGAGATGAGGTTGGAAGTGTAACCCAGGAAGATTGTTGTCTTGTCACCAGTTTCGGGGTCCCTCCAGGCTCGCTTTGAAAGTATTTTTCAGTACTCCATGACAGCCTAGTAAATCAGGAAGAGACGTACCATATCATTGATGATTCTCACAGCTTCACACATGGATGAGGCTTGGAAACCCATATGGCGCATGCCCTCAAGCAAATCATGGGCGGTGACGGGACCCTTGAACTTGTTGAAATCTAATTCCTCGACCTTCTGAGCATCCTTGGGCATTTCCTCGGACTGGACTAGGACGGCGTCTGTTGCCGCAGAGGGCGGCGCATTCGTATCTTGGGATGCCATTTTGGTGGGGTAGAGTGAGGTGAGTTTGAAGTTCAGGTTTTGTCTGATGTAGAAAGAATTGGTATTGAGAATAGCGGAGAAGATGAGATGATTGAATGTGGAGTGACAGCTACCTATGGAGAGATTCAGCCAAGTACGGTTAAAATACGAAGACTATGATTTTCATCGAGTCGTCTATTCTTTTCTATTCTCAGAATCATGATGATTCTTTTTGCCATTGGAATAAAAGTCCCCTGGGGTCCGCAAATCTCTAGCGGGGACATGTCACAGTCAGGAGTTTTTTTTTTTTTTTTTTTTTTCTTCTCTCTCCTCTACGGAGCACGTCTCTCCTCTCCTCTCTGGTGTCTGTCTCCAATGCCAAAAAAACGAAGACGAAAAAAAAAGAGGCAAAAAAGGGGGGGCGTAAGTGTACTAAAGCAAGGCCCTACGTGATGATTGGCCCTTCTTTCTGGAATAGCCGCACATTCAACCTCTTAGGGCTTAGTGTGTCGCGGCAGTTCGACAATCCCCCGGTTACGGGATTCCAGGCCCTTAACGGCCTCTGTTTGGGTGCTATTGTACTGTAGAAGGTGGGACGGGGCCTCGGTTAAGCGCCACGCGACAGTTGTTCTCTAAAAGTGCAAGCGCAAAGTGGCACATCTTCTCAAGCGAAGTTTGTCCCCAATTTTGCACGCTGCCTGCCAACTGAGGCTGCATTGTTCCCAGGGCCCCCCATCTTGAATCCCTCCCAATTCATCCATTCATTCAACTCCATTAAAAGTATCTTCCAACACAATCTAACCCATACGCTTTACGACCCTCTCGTTCAAACATCGCTATTGATCGGTTTCGATTTTTCATCAGTCACAGCGCCGATAGTTCACGCGCACAGTACCCTGCTGCCCTTTGCTTTTCCCTTGCGCGCAATTGAACCTAACCACTCACTCACTACCTGGGTCCGAGTCACGACAAGCTCAAAGTTCGAGACCCTCGACACAACAACACCCGACACGTATTCGACACGCATCGACGACGCTTGAACTCAACCAAAATACGTGAGCCTGTACTTGGTCATTTTATTTAACCGTTTGCATTGCATGGAACCACAAGCGCTTCGCTGATAGACTACACGGGGTCTATAAATTAGGCCTTTCGTGTTCAATCCCACACAATGTACGTTCTTCCTAATCCCAACTTGATCCTATCGGCATTGTGTACTTCCTCTTTGTCTTGTTCCCATTTCATAACGATGCCGACGCTTCGCGAATGTATCAACAACAAGGTTGTCCAGGCTATCGGTCAAATCCTGGGATCTGTCGTTACGTGTGTTTCCATACGTTTGCTTATCCATTTCTTAGGAATCCAAGATATTCGAGATATGAACGATCAAGATCGCCTCGCGAACGGTCACCAGATCGATATGATAGGAACTCCAATTATGGCGACGGCGATAGACGACGTTCTACTGTCGATGTTAGATCCGGTAATCCAGGGTTTCCTCCGGGACGCGATTCTTTTGGTGATCCCTTGAGAAGAGAACCACCCCGGGGCCCCAAGGCCCTGATCGATCCGCCTAGTGGTCCCCGTGGCGGAGGCTTCGCCGGCGAGTTTCGCGGCGGTCGTGGGCGTGGCAGAGGGCGAGGATGGCCTTCGAGGGACGAGAGTAGGGATCGTGGACGCGAAAGGGATATGGATTACAGAGACCGATATCGCGACGACAGAAGCAGGGAACGTGACAGGGACCGCGATCGAGATAGAGATTGGCGTGATCGAGGTGACTTTAGAGCACGCCGCTCTCCTATCGGACGCGCCAGGTCACCGACACGAGATTTTCGAGAGCGAGATCGTGATGGACCTTTAGGGGTTGATGCTGATAGATCGAGACGGGGCTCGCGAGATGGAGGTCCTCCTTCAGCAGGGTCTTCCTCATCAGATCCACAGTTTGGTATGTCGCCGTTTCCTCGTGGTGGTGGTTTCCATCGCGGACGAGGCAGAGGGCGAGGTGATTGGGGTGGTGACAGGGGTCGTGGAAGGGCACCGTACATGGATGATCGTAATGACCGCTACCCGCGAAGTCGATCTCAGGAAGGACGATGGGGGCGCGACAGGGACGACAGGGACCGTATGGATCGAATGGACCGATATGGCGACCCCGACAACCGACGCGACATCATTCGAGACGATCGAGACCCTCGTGACCGTGAGCTTTTCCGCAACAAGCTCGAAGCTCGAGCCAATGCCCCTCACGATTCTGCACCCTCCAGAGAAGTATCGCCGCCTCCAGGCGCACCTTCAGTAGCTGGCTTCGGACCTCTCTCGAACCGTCCACTGAGCATTGGAGAAGGGTATGCTCCGGCAAGTGCCGCTGCCAAACCACCTCCGACTGCCCCCCGGGCTTTTGGCGACCGACCCATTTCTGCCGGGCATGACCTGTCAACGGGACCTGGAGGACAGGCTAAGATTCACGACAGCCCTTCAATCCCTGTTGGTCCTAGAGCTCAGCTACCACTAAAGCAGCAACCCCCTCGACCGACTAGCAAGCAATGGGTGAACCCAAATATAAGGAAGGTTCCCGATTCACCAAAGATGATGAGATCGCCAAGTCTTGTTCACCAGCGACCACCACCTCCAAGTCGCGATAATTCCCAGTACGAGTACAACGATGACGACCGACGACCAAGAAGCAGTGATGCTAGGTCAGATTCACATCTTTCCGGTCCGGATAATCGAGCGCGCTCTAATTACAGCGCCGAGCCTGGAGAGATCACTGTCAGGTCTGAAGAAGAGTCTCAATCTGCCCGAACATCCATGGACAGAGATGTTCGTCATAGCTATGGCCCCAGGGATTCATACCGTGGAGGTCCTGGCCCGTCACCGACTATGGAGAGCGCACCAAGGTTTGGTCAGGAGCCTGTAGATCGATCGAGAGAGTACCGAGAACCACGAGACCTACAACGAGAACCGCAAAGGGAATCTTCTAGGGATGTACCCAGAGAACTTGTTCGTGAACCTCCTAAAGAACTTGCCAAAGAAGCGCCAAAAGAAACGCCTCGTAGAAAACGCAAGCGACCTGTGGTTGGAAGCGTGAGGTTTGAACTCCCAGCAAAGGTTGCACCCCCTGAGCAACAATCAGAGTCCGATGACGACGACGACATGGCAGACTACTTTGCCATGGAAATCGAAAAAACCGAGGTCGAACTGAGCAAGCTAGAGAAGCCAAAGCTGCCCACCGGAGTCACGTCCCGATTCGCTGCCCTGTCCCACGGATCAATGCTCAAGATTCTAAATGAACACGAGAACTTGAGTCAGATCCTCAAGCCTCTACCAGAGTCAGTCATTCAGTGCATCGAAGAGGAGAGAAAACAGTCACTTGCCGAGAAAACGACGAGTGATGATGTTGAGATGACTGATGCTGTCGACGTTCTTGAAACACTACCTGAAAAGGGAAGTGAATTAGAGAAGAAATCGGAGTCGGTAGCAGAGCCAGCGCTCGAGACAAAGCCCGAGACAAAACCCGAGACAGAGCCAATGCCAGAACCAGAACCAGAACCAAAACCTGAAGCGGAGAACGTCGATCAGCCGCATCAGCCGGTAGAGCCCGAAAAGGAAAAGGAACCTGAGGAGCTTGAACAACCTGAAC
The DNA here is from genome assembly GCA_013623525.1 of Fusarium dimerum. Classification (NCBI taxonomy): domain Eukaryota; kingdom Fungi; phylum Ascomycota; class Sordariomycetes; order Hypocreales; family Nectriaceae; genus Fusarium; species Fusarium dimerum. The sequence goes on from JABGLY010000081.1 coordinate 109,643, forward strand.
AACACGAACAACGTGAGGAAGCAGTGCAAGCACCGCCTGAACCGCCTGAAGAGCTTAGTCAACCAGAGCCAAAAGAATCCGAGAAGTCTGAGGAGCCAGTCCAGCCAGAGGGCATGGTGGAGGATGAGAAAGAAGTGGAGGAACCGAAGGCCGTAGACCAGGCTAAAGAGGACGATGAGCAGCAGACCGAAGAACCCATACAGAGAGTTGCTGAAGATTCTGCCAAAGAGCCAGTTACGGAGATTGCGTCACAGCCGGCAGAGCAGCCAGTAGATCAGTCGACCTCAGGACCAAACCAAAACCTCCCCGAGCAGCCAGCTACCAAGGTCCTGGAAGAATCTATGGAAGAGACTAGGCAGTTCTTGGAAGAGCCTCCTGAGGTAGCTGCACTGGAGAACACCTCGAAGCCAGAACCGGAGGAGATGGATATTGACACAGCACCCGCAAACCCTTCCCCAAGAGCTTCGCCATTGAAATCAACTGCAGCCGAACAGCTATCGACTGATATCTCACCAACTAAAACCACCGAGCAACCCTCCAATAACCCAGAGACTCAGACCGAACCGATTGCCGAAGAACTGGCAGAGAAACCCACTGAAACTGCTATGGAGCAACCCCCGGAAGCATCTGTTGAGAAAGCGAGCGAGCCTATTGTAGAGAAAATCACAGAAACCATCCCGGAGGAACCCAGCGTGGTCACACATGCAGCTGCCGCAGCTCAGATAGCTCCCAACATTCCTTTAGAAACAACCGAAGCTGGAAGCAAGCCTCCTAGTACACCTTCACAAGTCGATGATGATGAGACGGAATCTGAGGATGACTCGTACATGGATGCAGACGCGGTCCGCGAGTTCATGACCACGCCTCCTATTGACAGCTTACCAGACTACAGTTGTACCGCGTGGGACCAGGACCAGGACTTCCTTCACAGCCTAGAACCCAACTCTGTCATCAGCAACTATGTCATTGGGCATCTGAACAAGATGCATCTCGAGGATGCAGCGGAACAGGAGCGCGAACGAAAAGCCTATGCTGACAACTATCTTCAGTATTTGGAGTTCACTGCAGCCAATGACCCGACCACAGTCAAGAGTCGCGGTAAGACCGCTTCGATTATCGATGGAGCCGGTTCCTTAACGCCAGAGCAGCGGCAAGAAGGTAGCGGACGTGGACGACGATTTGCCACGGAGAGAGATCTCGAACGAGTCCTGCAGGAATCTATGAGAGAGGACCAGGAAAGACAAGAACGAGAGCTTAGGATGCAGCAGGAGAAATACCGAACCGAGAAGGAGGCCATCATCCCCGACATGATCTGGAACCAGGAGGAGAGAGACAATACGCAGTACGTCGACAACTCTGGATTCACACCTGTCGACAAGCTCGTATCCACATGGCGCGTTCTTCCTCCTGTCAACAACTTCACGCCCGAGGAAGCAAGTCTATTTGAGAAGCGATATCTGGAGGCGCCTAAGCAATGGGGAAGAGTGGCCGAGGTCATCTCTAACCGTGACTTTGGCGCTTGCATTCAGTATTATTACATGAACAAGAAGGAGCTCAACCTGAAGGACAAACTCAAGAAGCAACCCAAGCGACGCAAGAAGGGCGGAAGAGGTAAACAGCGCTCTAGTGCGCTTGTTTCGGAGCTTGGAAACGGGGAGGGCGAGACGGAGGAGAGCCAAGAGACGGGCGAGAATGGCGAACGGAGACGGCCCCGAAGAGCTGCGGCGCCTACCTGGAACTTTGAGCAACCACCTCTGGAGCCCGATGCTGGAACGCCGTCTGGGACCCCGGGACGTCGAGGAGGCTCTACCAAGGGTGATCAGCCAGAAAAGGTCGACGGAAGGAAAGGTAGACGCAAGAAGGACAAGGAACCGAAGCTGCCAAAGACACAGGCCCTGGCTGCAGCCCCAGCAGCTGGCTCTGGAAAGGGACGGTCAAGATCGAACTCGCGTGCTCTCAATCCCGAGGTACAGCAGCATCAGCAGCAGCAGCCACTAGCCCAAGCTGAAGGGCATCGATTACCTACCCAGTTCGAGCAACCCATCTCCGGTATCCAGCCCCCTTTTTCTGTGCAGCAGCAACAGCCAATTGCAAGCCTGGAGCGACCTCAGCCAATTGCTTCTTCCATATCCGAAGTCATGGCAGCACCATCTCTACGACCTGAGCCGCCACCGCAGCAGCCAGCCATGACTACCTTCAACCTTTCACAGGCGCAACCGGAACGCAAAGCTCCCACGCAGGCATCCAGCTACTGGAGCGTATCCGAGTCGAATGACTTTCCCCATTTACTGCGGGCTTTTGGCTCTGATTGGACGGCGATCGCGGCTCACATGGGTTCCAAGACAGCCGTTATGGTGAGTTTGATGTTTTCCTGTATCGGAATCGAGACTGACAATTATCAAGGTGAAAAACTACTTTGTTCGTCAGAAGGATCAAGGCAAAGCCGAATGGGAGGGTATAGTACAAGAGGCAGAGCGTAAGAAGGCCCGCAACGAGAAGCTTCCCGATCCCCCACAACCATCGACGAGTGGTCGTGGCAGAAGATATGATAGCTCCACTGCTACATCTAGACCTCTTGCCGTCGCCCCTGGTATTGAGCTGCACAGTGAGCCACCTCCAGCCAAGTCGGAGGCCACACCTCAGCCGACTCCGCGAGGTCAGCCCTTTGCCAATTACGGTGTGCCAATCGCCCAGGCTCCAGCCCAGCAGCCCATTGCTCAGTCCCCCGCACAGCCAATGCAGCCGATCGGGATGCAGCCACACCCAGCAGCTCAACCCGTCTCTCAGGCGATGTCACCAGGTGCTCGGCCTCTACGAGCTCCCGTTCGACAATTTGGATTTCCTGAACGAGAGCGTGATCGTGAGCGGGAACGTGAACGTGAACGAGAACGAGAACGGGAACGTGAACACGAGCGTGAGGCAGGACAGCCACCGCAGCGCATACCACTGCCACAGAAGGCGCCCTCTGGAACTGCTGTCGCTGAGCCTCGGGAGCCTCGGTCTCTGGCTGCGGCCCAGCCTCTGCAGCCGGCCCAGGCTCGCCCCCACGCCGAAGCCATGATGGAGCACAAGGCCCAGATGGAACGCCAAAAGATAGAGATGCAGATCAGAGAGCAGCAGCATCAACAGCAACAGCACCAGCAACAGCAGAGGGAGAGAGAGATAGAAATGGCACGGCAATCGGAGAGACAGCCCATGCGCGTCAAGCAGGAACCCGAAGTTGCACCACAGCCGCATCATTATGAGCATTATGGGCATCACCGCCAGACATCAAGCCATGGTGGACAGCCGTTGACGAGGCCTGTGGAGCATTCGCGAACTCCTTCGTATGTTGGCCCGCCTGTGCAGCCGCCACAGCCACCATCTCAGCCTATGCGAGGCATGATGGTTGAGCAACAGCCTGTGCAGTCACCGCAGATGGGCACACCAGGGAACCGTCCAGTGTCAGGTTTGCAGCAGAGGCCGTCATCAGGTTCTCTGCAGGAACAGTACACCTCGACGACCCCTCAAAGCGGAACTCCAGCCCCCGCGCCCGCACCACCCAGACCTGCTGAGCCTCGCAAGGGAGGTCTTAACATCATGTCGCTGCTCAACGACGATCCTCCGCCTCCACCAAAGAGAGTGAACGACGTAGCCAGCACTCCTTCCAGGCCCTCACCCACCCCTCCTCCCCCCC